>CAIGQV010019070.1:5339030-5352498 GCA_903798115.1 Danio jaintianensis | reverse complement strand
ATCTGTCTGTCTTTCCCTCCCTCCCTCCCTCCCTCCCTCCATCCATCCATCCCTCCATCTGTCTTTCCCTCCCTCCATCCGTCCTTGCATCCATCAATCTGTCTGTCTTCCCCTCCCTCCCTCCCTCCATCCGTCTTTCCCTCCCTCCGTCCCTCCATCCATCCGTCCGTCTTTCCCTCCCTCCCACCATCCATCCCTCCATCTGTCTTTCCCTCCCTCCCTCCATCCATCCCTCCGTCTGTCTTTCCTTCCCTCCTCCCTCCATCCATCCCTGCATCCACCCATCCGTCCTCCTTTCCCTCCCTCCCTCCCTCCATCCATCCATCCGTCCGTCTTTCCCTCCCTCCCTCCCTCCCTCCCTCCGTCCATCCATCCATCCATCCATCCATCCATCCATCCATCCATCCATCCATCCATCCATCCATCCATGCATGCATGCATGCAAGTACATAGTAGTTAGGGCCACTTAATATAAAGTGGGACCTGACAGCATGCAAAATCCAAGTCACTGCACAGCATACTAGTATTCCACTCCACCTTGATTTCCTTGATTTCTTTCAATGCATCTTCTATATGGCGGCTGCAGAAGGTTTCAAATCCAGATGGTTGTTTTCTGCCTCAGAATTCACTTTCTGTTTGCATTTAGAGAGATTTGTTTTGCTCTTTCAGTGCATGCACATTTACACATCTGTCTGTCTCTCTCTGGTGACAATCTCACTTAGGATTCTTGGTGTGCGACATGAAATAATCATTCATTTATAATCAGATGTCCAGATGGCAAAGCCAGAGCAGATATAACACATACACATCATCACCTGCTCCTGCCGCCTTCACCTGCTCTCCTCATTTTACATTTATACTGATGATGAGCTTTCATTTTAAAGAGGCCGTATGATGCTTTCTAATGTCATCATTTGTGTGTGTGTGTGTGTGTGTGTGTGTGTGTGCGTGTGCGTGTGCGTGTGTGTGTGTGTGTGTGTGTAATAAATCTTTAAGAAGAATAAGACCCTGCAGAACTACAAAGCTCATAGTCTTATTAACTCTTTGTCTTTAGAATTATTGTAGAAGTGATACCTGTCACAATCACTAAGTAGAGTTCCCACCACACACACTAGAGGGCACTCTACACATCACATTTGGACTACACATCCCATAATCCTCAGCACCTCACACCTGATGTTCATGAACTTTGATTACTAGGGGTGTAACGGATCACAACCCATGGTTCAGGAAGCACGTAACCCGCTGATTAATAAATGTTTTTACATATAGATTAATCCAGCATTTGTAGCAATCACAGAAACGTTGTGGTGGCACATAGCCTAAATGGTTTGTTAGGTTATTAAAGGTGTTTTCTGTCACTACTTGTTTAGCCTCCGTCAACGCATTCAGTGTATCGCTTCCCGATCTATTAATGATTAATTGTGATCTCAATTCAAACACCCAGGCAACATAAATTCTAAATGATTGTGATTTTGCTATTTGCTATTTGCTATTTACATGGCGGACTTTGTAAGTGGAAAAACCTTTCACTGGCCTTTACTTTCACTTTCTCTTTCTCTCTTTTGTTGGTTAAGGAAACGGTGTTGTATGCACAGACATCCATTAGCCTACATAATTTGTTAAGTGCAAAGATTTGTTTCAAAACTATTTCTAAATTCAGTTCTAATTTCCAGCAAACGAATAAATGAACAATAACAACGAAGTGTGGTCAAAAAACTGAGTTATATCCAAATACACATGCTATGCCCCATATGGTCCAAAACCTGACAGGTGGACAAATCTAAGCTTCTTTTTTATAAAACAAATATAAATATGCATATAAAACAATAATACTGCTAATAATAAAAATATTATACAAAAGCAAAAGCCCCCCCAGATGAAGAAGGCATGGAGGCAGTGGTTTTTAAATTTATGTAGAAAGTAATACTTTTTGTCATATTTTAATATTTTAGTTATTTTTCATTTGTAAAGATATTTCTGTATTGCTGTACATCCTGCGTGTTCAGCCGGATGTCTATTTTAGTCTATTTTAGTTCCTCAAAATAGCAACGCGCCAACAATGTGCCTTAACACACCTCTTTTCTAGACCGAAACACCCATGAGTCCACAAAGTGGCGCAAATGGATTTGCTATTTAAACAACGTGGCGCAAAATGGGAAAAATAAGGTTGCGTTGGTCTGAAAATATCAACATGTCGGGGCAAGCACGTCTTGCGCCTTATTGTGCTGAGTGTATGATAGGTGTATGATGTATGAGAAGTTATTCATCAAGATCATTCATTTAAAATTAGACTAAAACTAAATATGATGTGTTGTACAAATTATTATAATGTTAGATTTATACATTTAGCATTTTCAGCAACAGTAGCGAAGATCCCTTTTTCACAGTATTGAATATTTTACAATTTATTTTTCTTCAGCTGGTTATTTCTTGATTCTGTTTGTTAAAACCAAACGATTCAAGCATTACTGTTTTCATTATAAATGGAAAGCAAATTACATTTGTCTCCTCTTTTTGGCTGAGCCGCAAAATGTTCTGACCTGTTACTGAATAACCGTGAAATTTGTGATCCGTTACACCACAATTGATTACACTCACACACACATCCAGTTGCTTAGTCTTGTTTCCCCTTTAGTGGGCATTATGAAGCATGTTCATAACATCAGGTGTGAGGTGCTGAGGATTATGGGACGTGTAGTCCGGCAACTCACTTTTTAATCACCTTTTTACAGTGCAAGACCCAACAAACATTTCTGCAGTTCTTGGAGATTTTTATTTTGACAGTAGCTTTATGGTCCTTTCAGGCTTATTCATAGCACTTAAAGTTGAGTGAAGTTTCTTAATTATTGGCGTGATTGTGGAAGTGTTTTCAGTGTTTTTGCCATTTTCTTTACAGCCACTTCCCATTTTATGAAGCTCAGCAACCTTTTCCAGCAAATCACAGTTTGTGTTGTTTGGTCTTTGTGATGAATGACTGAGTGAGTTTGGCCTGTGTGTTCCTTCATATTTATACCCTTATAAACCCAGAGACCATGGTTGTAAAAACTTCCTCTTCCTGGTCACCCAGATGTACTAAAAATGTAAAATATAAGTGGGAATGTACTTCAAAAATATTATGCTCATATAAATTCATAGGGGTGCCAATAGGGGGGCACACATACAGTGGATACGGAAAGTATTCTGACCCCCTTAAACTTTTCACTCTTTGTTATAATGCAGCCATTTGCTAAAATCATTTAAGTTCTTTTTTTCTCATTAATGTACACACAGCACCCCATATTGACAGAAAAACACAGAATTGTTGACATTTTTGCAGATGTATTAAAAAAGAAAAACTGAAATATCACATGCTCCTATTCAGACCCTTTGCTCAGTATTTAGTAGAATCACCCTTTTGATCTAATACAGCCATGATTAATACAGTTACTCTTAATAATACAATACAATCTAAATAATACAATTTATTACAGGAAATAATACAATTATTAAAAATAAAACATTCAAATGAACTTAAATTCAATTCAATTAAAGTGTACATTAAGTTTTAAATAAAATTTTAAATGAAACAGCTAAATAAATTAATAAAATTATTAAAATAAAATAATTCTAATTAAATAAAAAAAAATAATAACATTTTAAATTAAACAGCTCTCACACAGTGTTGATCACCAGGTTATATTGGTGGCTTTTAAACTAGTCGTAAAGGAAAGCATTTGGGCCTTTCTAACATATAAAGGCAGATTATCAAATGGTCAGATGACCTAAACCCTCTAGATGGAACATATATGGCTCAATTAAGTCTGAGAGAGATGTCAATGCCATGGCCATAAATATATTATAGGTGCTAATATTAGTGGAGTGCACTGTTAGTATACCTAATAAACGGCATTATGGCCTCTTTAACTTTGGTTTTATTTCATTCACCATTACTCCTTAAGATTATATTTAACACAGAGGCCCTTTATTCCCTGTACCGCTGCTCATTTCAGGTTTTACTATTATTGTGGATCAGTTCTGTCCTCTCTAAGCTATAACACAATTCACACAAACATCCATTTCCACATGACAGAGAAAAAAATAACCAGCAATTATTAGAAGGACTTTTTTTTCATGGCGAGATTAAATGAGCTTTATTGGAAGAGGATTACCTACTTCCCAAATGTGCTGTGAAGGATTGCTTTGCAAAAAATTCAGAGCAAAATTTACATTTATATACATTCCCCCCTCAAAACTGTAACAGTTCTGGGTTGAAAGACATTTTCACGGTGCAGATTTATGCTGAATTTGGTTTATAAAGTGTAAAATCCCTCATAAGGCAGGGTGCATTGACTGTGTATGTAACTGCAAATATTGGGAAAAAAGTATCCTAGTCTGAGCACGAAACCCATGAGATATATAGTTCATATTAATGGTTATGGATTTTATGTGTATACATGTAAAAAATGTGAAAAAGAGATTTACTAAGTAATCCTTACAGTTTAAAAATTTACACTGACAAAAGTCTTGTCGCCTATCCAGGTTTTAGGAACAGCAAATAATAACTTGACTTCTAGTTGATCATTTGGTATCAGAAGTGAATTATATGAAAGGCAAAGGCCTCTAGATTACACTTATTTTACCAAAATAAAATATGATTATGTCTTAATTCCTGATTATTTAATTAGGACAGTAAGGTCGGACTTTGCTTAGACAAAAATCTTGTCACTTAACTGAAATAATGGAATATACAGTGGAAAAATAATGAATATTGTGTATGACTCCCAAGAGCTTGGAGGACTGCATCCATACATCTCTGCAATGACTCTAATAACTTATTAATAAAGTCATCTGGAACGGCAAAGAATGCGTTCACCAAGATTCTTTGGATTCATCTTCAATGCCTCCTCCTCCATCTTACCCCAGACATGCTCAATAATGTTCATGTCTGGTGACTGGGCTGGCCAATCCTGGAGCACCTTGACCTTCTTTGCTTTCAGGAACTTTGATGTGGAGGCTGAAGTATGAGAAGGAGCGCTATCCTGCTGAAAAATTTGCCCTCTCTTGTGGTTTGTAATGTAATGGGCAGCACAAATGTCTTGATACCTCAGGCTGTTGATGTTGCCATCCACTCTGCAGATCTCTTGCACGCCCCCATACTGAATGTAACCCCAAACCATGATTTTTCCTTCACCAAACCTGACTGATTTCTGTGAGAATCTTGGGTCCATGCGGGTTCCAATAGGTCTTCTGCAGTATTTGTGATGATTGGGATGCAGTTCAACAAATGTTTCATCAGAAAAATCTACCTTCTGCCACTTTTCCAAATGATCAACTAGAAGTCAAGTTATTATCTGTTGCTTCTACAACTTAGATCGACGACAAGACCTTTGTCAGGTAGTGTAGTAGTAGTATTAATAATAATAATAATAATAATAAAAGTAGTAATAAACCTGAAAGGCATCCTCTTCTAGGGTGAATAGTTTTTCAGATTTATGTTTTTCATCTTCATGTTTTTACAGCTCAAAATGTAGTGAATATCTGACTCATTTAATAGCGAAATCTCCAGCAAGTGCAGCATTAATTTACAGCTCCCACAGAGGAAAGATCAGCTTGAAATCGTCCAAATAATGACATTTTTTTCCTCCTTTATGAATATTTCATGTCAGCTACAGTATATTGTTGTAATATCTTGTGTTTGAATGAATCAGATGGGGCTGAAAACACTTCATCATCATCATCCTCATCCAGACTTGAGAAACAGAATAATCAGATCTGTGGTTTTCTCAGGAGACGTTCAAGCAGAAGTTTATGCTGTTCTTCAACATCTCTAAGCCTCTTTCCTGGTGTAATTACTGGCATCTGAAGCTCCAGGGCCAGAAGAAGCAGATCCTTACATCCAAACCCATCCATGTAGTGTTATGTCTGCTTATAATGCCGTATATACTGTACTGTACGCCGCAGAGATGTTTAGTATGCATTAAGGTCTTATCTTGCGCAGCGCTAATGAATTTTGAGCCAAGTATACATTCGGCATATATTTCAGAGGCTCTTTAAGTGATAAGAAAGCTAATACACTGTGTTTTGATGTGAAGTATATGACTGAAGGCGAGAGCAATATGAGGAGGTGAAGCGTCTTTATTGACCTAAAGATGGATCTCATCTGCCATAATGCTTCTGTCCATTTACATTTACTCGGTGCATCTCCGCTTGTCTGTCTTTCCTCTACTCATAACTTTTCATGTTACCTGCCTTTTAAAATATTTATATTATTATTATTTTATTTTTTGGAATTGTAGCTGTTTTGAATGAGGTACAACATGGGTAAGAAATTGTTTACAAGGGTTCATATAAAAAAAGCTTACAGTTGAGGTCAAAGTTATTTAGCCCTCCTATGAAATTGTAGTTATTTAAAAAATATTTTCTAAAAAGAGAGATTTTCAAGAACACATTTTTTAAACATGATATGTTTTAATAACTAATTTCTAATAACTGGTTTCTTCTGTCTTTGTCATGATGACAGTATAAAGAGCAATTCCATCCATCATTGTCATCCATGCCATGAAAAAAATTATGTTTTTACCAAAATAGTGAATCGTTTTTTGTGTAGGCTTGTATTTTACAGGACTGTAAAAATACTGAAAAATGTCTCTGTCAGTGTTCTCAAACAATTATATTTATATTTATTATATTTATATTTACCAAAGTCACACAAGTGGCAATTTCACGTCCGTCACATCCATAACGGAGAGGTGTCCAATCCATAACGAAGTTTTTTTCCTTATAAATACAAAAATGTCAAATAAAATCAATCATTTTGTTCTGAGAGACAACGCTTATCCTTTTGATTAGCATTGTTTCTTTTGGATTGTGCAGTTTAATTCACAGAATTTCTACAAAGTTTGTTGTATACTGTAAACTTGCAGAATTGTTTGGTCACATCCATAACGCATGCTTATTTTCCTCATTTAAAGTATACATTTTTTTTACAGATTGATATTTGTAATATATAAATACTCTGTGAAGTTATGTTTTGAGTTTTTACTGCAAATGTCACATGCATAATGCTGGAATTGCTCTATAATATTTTACTAGTTATTTTGCAAGATGGGCGACGCGGTGGCGCAGTGGGTAGCCCGTTCGCCTCACAGCAAGAAGGTCGCTGGTTCGAGCCTCGGCTGGGTCAGTTGGCATTTCTGTGTGGAGTTTGCATGTTCTCCCTGTGTTCGCGTGGGTTTCCTCCGGGTGCTCCGGTTTCCCCCACAAGTCCAAAGACATGCAGTATAGGTGAATTGGGTAAGCTAAAATTGTCCGTATTGTATGTGTGTGAATAAGTGTGTATGAATGTTTCCCAGTGATGGGTTGCAGCTGGAAGGGCATCCGCTGTGTAAAACATATGCTGGATAAGTTGGCGGTTCATCCCGCTGTGGCGATCCCAGATTAATAAAGGGACTAAGCCGAAAAGAAAATGAATGAATGAATGAATTTTGCAAGATACTGTACAGTACTAGTGTTCAGCTTAAAGTACAATTTAAAGGCTTAACTAGGTTAATTAGGCAAGATTGGGTAATTAGGATAGTCATTGGACAACAGTGGTTTGTTCTGTAGCCAATCAAAAAACATGATTCTTATGGGGGCTAATAATATTAAAAATAGTTTTAAAAAAAATGTAAACAGCCAAATTTTAAAAATAAGACTTTCTCCACAAAGTTTTTTTGTCCAGTTATGGGAAGAAATATTTGCATTTATTTATTTTGTAAATTATTAATGTCTTTGATATAAAATGAATGCATAAAATATAAAATAAATAAATGTGTGTGTGTGTTTACAATGAATTATGTAGACATTAATGGTATTAAAAATTCACAAATGAGTTAAATGAAAAATCAGTTTTAAACATTATTGTGTTTCTTCAGCTGAATTTTTATTTTCTTGAGCTGAAAATTCAGCTTTGCCATCACAAGAATAAATTACATTTAACAATGAATTAACAGAAAATAGGCATTAAAAAGTATAATATTATATTTGAAATATTACTAGTTTTATTGTAGTTTTTTTGGTGAGGGTTACATAAATATATCTTAAATAATTTATTTATACATTTTATTTTTTCATCCAAAATGTAGTATTTTTTTATTTATGTATAATGTTTATTAGGCAGAAACGTTGTGGCAAAATTTTTGCTTGAATAGCTCTATTTGGAAAGAAATTATAAATTTAGGTTGAGGAGTGATTTTGTAATCCTGTATAAAAATTAATAGACCAAAGGAAAAAAGTAAAATAAACAGTGCTGTATGGTTTTCCGGAGAGGCAAACATTATACAGGTACAGAAATTGAATAATGAAATGTAAAATAACACTCTATAGTCTTCATTGTATTAATAATTCAGTAAAATTATTCTTTATAAAGTTACAAATGTACTTTTTTGTGTCTGAATGCCTTACACTCTCTTGAAATGCCTTTAAAACATATGCAGTTTCACTCCTGTTATGGTTATACTTTACAATGACTCCACAAAACATGTGTTCTGAATTGTTGTGCTGATGAACTATAACCCCAACTCATCATTGCATATCCTGCGATGTGACTATTGCAGACACAAACATTGCGATAACGATGCTGAAACAATATATTGTGCAGCCCTAATTCAGTAGATGATACATAAATTGCAATATTGTTCATTTTTTTTTGTTTTAATTCTATAAATGACTTGTTGGATACAGTCTAAGATCTCTTCGATGGGACAACCCAAAACTACATTTTAAGGTGATTTTAAAGATGTAAAGATGTGCTTAAAACATCATCTTCAAAAAGCACAGGGTATTTTTGTCTTGAGTAACAGTTTATCAAACATATCTCATAATTCTCACAAAAACAGCTAAAAAAAAAACATGTGCCTCTAATGATTAAAAAAAGAAGAAGTGGGACACAGAAGCGTACTCTATTCGTGGATAATTAGAGTTTGATTCTCATTATTTTTCCATTTCGCGCCCACTTCTCTGACTGTGTGTGTGTGTTTTTTTACATCCACGTCCTCTGCTTTTCTCTTCATGCTCCACTTTCATATTCCTTCGCTCTTTCTGTCTCTTTCATTCTCCCAGGCTGAGTCTCCTGAGATCTCGCTCTCTCCATCTCTGAAAGCCATGAAAGTCACCATGACTTTGACGGCCTGAGCCTCAGAAACACCTCTAATTTAATTCATTTGATTTTATTACCGTAATAAGCCTGGCCAGCCTCTGAACCCTCTGTGTAGTGTGTTGTGTTGTATTGTGTGTGCGTGCGTGCGTGCGTGCGTGCGTGTGTGTAATATGACATAATCTCAAGCAGATCAGGTTTATCGTGTTTACTTTTTCAATCATAAAGTATTTATGTGTGTTTAAATCAACGCTCAAACACAGAGATTCCTGACACAGAGCTCAGGAGACTTTATTGAGTTCTTAGGTTTAATTTGTGTTATATGTCGTGATATGAAGTGGGGGAAAATGGTTGAAAATACTAAACGGGGAGGGGAATATATTTAATTTCCATTATTATTTTATGTTTTATTTTTATTCATTTATTCATTCATTTATAGAAAAAAAAAAATGTAAATGGCTGTTTTTCAAAACATAGTGAGTGTCAATTGAGGAAGAGCAGTGTAAGTGATGCCTTTTAATTCCTTACTAAGCAACTGTAATTATATGCTGGTCTGTAAATGGACCTTTAAAAAGCAGTGTTGTATTAACATGGTATAAATCATGCTTTTTTCTAAGTAAGCACATAATATATGGGTCAATAGGGCTGTGCAATATGAGAATATATGTGATATGGACAAAATAAGTGTATTGTTTCATATTATCCCCTATTGTTTATGTAGTGGTGTCACAAATATATTATTTACGTTTATGGGGATTCAGACAGAAACATGCATGACAGCATACAAAGTTTACATTTTGCATTTTATTTAGTGTTTATTTTTTTATTTTTATAAGCTGGACCTGTAATCATTAGTTTTTGAAGTGTTCTTACTAATATTTGTTTTATATTTCAACTTTTTTTAATCAAATATTTGCCTTAAAGTTTTATATATAGTGAGAAATATGATCACACATGAATGAGTACATTTCTTAGTATTCATTCATTCATTCATTCATTCATTCATTCATTTTCTTTCAGCTTAGTCCCTTATTTATCAGAGGTCACCACAGCAGAATGAACCGCCAACTATTCCAGCATATGTTTTAAGCAGCGGATGCCCTTCCGGCCGCAACCCAGTAATGGGAAACACCCATACACTCTCGCATTTACACACACACTCATACACTACGGCCAATGTAGTTTATTTAATTCACCTATAGCGCATGTCTTTGGACTGTGGGGGAAACCGGAGCACCCGGAGGAAACCCACGCAAACACGGGGAGAACATGCAAACTCCACACAGAAGTGCCAACTGACCCAGCCGGTACTCGAACCAGCGACCTTCTTGCTGTGAGGCGACAGTGCTAACCACTGAGCCATCGTGCCGCCGGATTTACTATATATTCATTCATTCATTTTCTTTTCAGCTTAGTCCCTTTATTAATCTGGGGTCGCCACAGCGGAATGAACCGCCAACTTATCCAGCATATGTTTTACGCAACGCATGCCCTTCCAGCTGCAACCCATCACTGGGAAACATCCATACACTCTCATTCACACACATACACTACGGACAATTTAGCTTACCCAATTTACTATATATAAATATGATTTTATTTCTTAATATATTCACCTGTCACTTTAACGAAAACCCTGCCTCTACTTTCATTCAATTGGACAATGAAAATCACACGACTAACGTAACGTGCTTTTTCCACAAAACGCTTATGGCCATTAGAAAACCATTCAAAAGATGTGCCTCTTAAAGCAAAAACTGTGATTGGTGTGATCAGGGCCTAAAACTTTATATACTAAAAATATACTTACAGAAATAGCAGAAAAAAAGGCAAATTCTGTCTGGTCGTACACTAGAAAATATCTATTAATGAGCAGTTTTCGTATTTTGTGTTTTGTGATTTTTATTTTATTTTATTTATTTTATTTTTTTCCATGTTTCCCGTTTATTTACGGTTGTGATTTGCATTATGGGTTGTTGATCTGTCGACTGATCTGTCGACTTTGATGTTGAAAATTCAACTCTACAGTTTAACAGAGTGACTTTTATTGACATTTTAGTAGTTTGAAATAATATAATGCATAAATAATAAATCGAGAAATAAGTGTATAAAATAGAAAATGTACTGGCAGCTTATTACAAGGATTTTGTGGCATAATATACAACACCAACCCAGACAATATATCACTCTAAACTATTACAAATGTTCATAAAAATCACTTTGTAACTTTTTCAAACTTTTCAAGGTTAAAAGTTGTTGGAAGAAAGGACCCATAATACAATTTAAAAGCATAAATAAACAGGAACAATAAAAACATGAACTACAAAATACAGAAAACTGCTCATTTACTGATATATTTTTTTTCATTGTATTGATCTTATTCTTCACGTACGAGCAGGCTCAGCCATTTGAATCTTTTTGGCTTGAGATGTCATTCACTTCCATTGATTTTTAGATGTTAAAAACAGCTTGTTATGCTGCTTGATGATGATTTTCTTATTATATTATTCTGCTTTGTCTGTATAGTCATGAACACACTTGTTTGTAGAGCAAGTAGTTTGACCGTTTTCTGTCATTTATTATTCCTTGTCATTTCTCCCATAGGTGACTGAATCGGAAGTTCTAATATGATATTGAATTACATTTATTTGAGGAGTATCGTATGACAAAAAGTATGATTTAACACAGAGATGCCCAAACTAGGGCCCGTGGGTCAAAGTTGGCCCATGTTAACTTTTGATTTGACCTACCATCCTGTCTGAGAAGAGAGTGATGGGAGGGTTGGGGACGAATACCTTTAACTGAGATCGTCATTTCTAATATAACATAACCTTTTTTTATTGTTTTATTGCTGAGCTACACAAAAAAAGCAAACTAAAATTAAATGTTTCAATTAGATGTTGTAAATGAATCAGATTTTAAAAAATGCAAATACTGACACTCTACGGGCAGAGTACAATCCAGATGACATCAGCGAGACATCAAAAACAGGTGCAGCTTGACTCGTGTATTCGGCATGGAACTCCATTCTGTTATAAATGGGATTGGTTATAATGGGATTTATCATCAAAAATACTGCATTAGGTAATATAAAGCAATGATTTCTAGTTATTTTTAAATATTTTTTATTACCCCTGTCAACTTTAATTTAGTACAGTTTGGTATATTTACCTTCGGCCCACAACCCTCAATCAAGTTTGGTTTTTGGCCCTTCATAAGAAAAAGTTTGGGCACCCCTGATTTAACAAAACAAAACATTGATTTAACAAAACATGATTTAACAAAACATAGGATTTCTTTGGTGGAGGCCTCATCCGTAGCTTGAATCGAAAGTTGTGAAGCTTACCTCCGTGGACAGGGCCGACCTGGTGGTGGTGGGGAGGATGGTGGGTGAACGTCCGCATCAGTAACTGCAACCAAATGAATGAAATGAATGGACAGCTTATATATTCCTTGAGTCTCATGACAATTGGTTGTTACTGATTGTGATGAGTGACGTGACAATAGGTATTCCTTGTGTCTCGTGGCTATTGGTTGGAACTGATTGTGTTGAGTGACGTGACAATAGGTATTCCTTGTGTCTCGTGACTATTGGTTGGAACTGATTGTGATGAGTGACATGATATTATGTCTTTCTGGTAGAACATGCGTTAGAAGCTACATTTCTAAAACAATCGCAAAAACGAGCACACTTCCGCATTACAGAATAAGGTCAATACTGATCACTTATAGATTATATTCTCCTTCAGTCATGTTTGCTGAGTTCTTCTGGTGTGGACGTTCTGCTGAACTTGTCTGTCATTATGAAGCCGGCGCAGGCTGAGCAGGGGATTGTGGGTAATGCCCCGCTGGCTGAACGCCTCCGGCAGTGCAGGACTGACAGAAGCCAGAGCTCTGGGGTCTGAATATGAGACGCAGTAAAAGAGGGCTGAGAGACTGGGGTTGGGTTAGTGACCCGCTCTCCCGCTCACTGCCTCCGGCTCCGTGTCTTTGTTGTTCGCTCTCATTCGCTCTTTCTTATGTGCCTTTGTCAGCAGAAGGAGAGTGAGGGAGAAGGGGGACGGTGGAGGAGAGGGGATTCTTCTGGTTAAAGTGTATTGAGTGGTCGTCCATGTGTGAAATTAACAGACAGAAATCAGAGCTTCTTACATTTATCAAAATATGCTTAAAAACTGACCCTTTACCTCATGAAAAGACACACATGACCACATGTGAATCAGGGTTAAACCACAGACCAACACACACAGACAGGCCAGTGTATTCCTGGAGGATCTATCTATCTATCTATCTATCTATCTATCTATCTGTCTGTCTGTCTGTCTGTCTGTCTGTCTGTCTGTCTGTCTGTCTGTC
>CAIGQV010019070.1:5325570-5335696 GCA_903798115.1 Danio jaintianensis | reverse complement strand
ATAATAATAATAATAATAATAATAATAATAATAATAATAATAATAATTCATCACTTTAGTTTTACTCAAAATAATCCAAATGAATTTAAAGTGTTTTTGGTGCCAAACTCTTCATATGTTTAAATGTGTTTTTGTCAACATAGGCTCATTCTAAAAACGTAGCCCTATATACATTTCTGGAGATCACGAATTATGTAGCTAGAGGTACGTATGGCTGCATTTCATCTTTAAAATGAACGCTATGAGGCAGTATGACGCTGTTCCTTTTCGCTCTTACCAGCTGACTGCTTACCTCCATGTGGGTGGCTTTTCCGCTTTTACCAGTTTGTCCAGTAGCTCGACATGTACGTCGGTGGACCTGTGACGTAGCGGAGTTGACTGCAATGACGGGGTTCAAGTTTGGTGAAGAACGGTTCCAGAAAGCGTGTAAGACAAAAACAAAGCCAAAAAATAAAATAAACAAGTAAATAACAGGGTGAGAATATGGTAAAATCTGAAAATGTGGTCAAAATCAGGCTGCCACAAGGGCTTTTCTTTTTTCTGTATTGCTTTCGAAAACACTGTCAGTTGGGTTTAGGGAAGTGGGTGGTTCAATTGGTGCTTTTGAAAACACTATCTGTTGGGTTTAGGGAAGGAGGAGGGTGGGTCAGTCGATTAGTCAGTCAGCCAGTCAGTCACTCAGTTGAAAGCGGCCTCTGGTGGATTTACGTGAGAACAGCAGTTGCGAAAGGCAGAAATTTGAGATCTGAAAAAGCGTACACAGCGACCTCTGGTGGATTCGCGAAAACAAAAACTCCAAAAAATGTACCTCCTGGGATGTATTTGGTGCTCTCCAAAAATGTATATAGGAGTACGTTTTCAGAATGAGCCTGGGTTGGGTTTTGTGGTTTCGTAAAGCACATATTTCCAATGAGCCTGTGTTGGACCCATTTCTCAACTAAACTATTGAAATACATTAATTCAGGAACTCCCAATGAACCTCAGCTTGAGATTTCAATGAAATCCACTCTGTATGTAAATTACAGACAAGTATGTATTACATATATCTGGTTTATTCCAGAACACTTGATTCATTCTGCACTTCATAAAGTTTATGAGCAAGTTGCCAAGTCATTTGACTGATTTGTCCCAGAGCACTGCTTCATTCAGGGCTGAAATCTCCCTGCTGTGTGCTGATCGGCAACACAGCGGTTAATTCTGCTTTATTTGAAACTGTGCTATGGCTAACAGTATATGAGCTAATAGCAGCACCTGCAGCATCCACAGCTCTGTTAATTATAACGAGAGTGATCTAGTGTTCATATTCATAGAAGTAGACAGCGGGTTTGGTGATTTTGATGCTAACGCCCCACTGCAGCTCCTGCGGTCTTGCCCGCTCTGATCAGCATCCATTTGCTTAAAAAATTCAGTGAAAAACAAAGCAGATCGCAAGACTCGCGCCTGCTCTGAAGCCTTTCAGGTTGAAGAGAAAACAACTTTGAACTTCAGAGGAGGAGAAGAATGAGAGAATGAGACCCCTGCAGAAACGCAGCGTGTTTGGGAAAACAGCCTCATTAAAGGCTGACGATAGCTTGTGGAGGATTGCCCTTCCTCAATATTAACATGGTAACTGTATAGTTTCTGACAGAGTTTTACTAGTTATTGTTTTCACTGCGGTCACGGCGGTCATTCAGTGCGACTGCAGTTTTGATCCATAATGATTTTTCTACCATAACAACAACTACCATGTACATTTTATGTTCCCACCATGACGTATGGCCGTAAAGTGATGATTCTAGATGGTAATTGAATGATAGTTGAGGGTAATTTAGTGATTCTTGATAATTGCTACTAAATGGTTGACATACAATGGAGATCAAAATTACAGAGTCATTTGTTTTTGTTTTCAGAAATAATGTAATCCTCATCGTTAAAAATTTAAAGTAATTTTTGTTGTGATTATACTACTAATTAAACACCCAGTGGGCACATTGATGTCAAAACAACATCAAATTGACTTCAAGAATGACATTAAAAATAAACGTCAAAAATGCTAATCGATTGGATGTCAAAATTGTGACATCCACAGTTTGGCCCTTTTGACCACCAAAATAATGACACAAAAGTATTATAATATAAGTTTTATTAATATGAAAGGTTCAGTAACAAATTACAAATTTACAGATGATTTTGTATCCCTACAATTCTTGTAAACTACCTTGATGTTAAAACAACATAAAATTGACGTGTAACATTAGCGTCAATAAAAAAATAATAATAATACAGCACTGTCCTGTAATCATTTTTGACTTGATTTTTGAAGGTAGTCAAGGTATTGACATCAAATAGATTTATACTATTGTCATGTCTTTGATGTCTTTTTGACATCAATGTGTCTACTGGGTAGTATTTATCCATAAAGATCTAGGCACTTCAAAAGACACCTTTTGCTTTGGGGTAAATGTAGTGATTAAAATAATAGAACAGCAGAAAGAAAAAATTAAATTAAAAAGTTTGATGTTTGCAGAAGTTAGAAATCAGTATAGTGCACAGGCCCTTGTTTTGAATGACTTCAGCAGCACATCTGTGGCCACAGGACTGAGTTATTAACCATAACCTTTAGTATTATTTATATTTACCATAACTTTTTAATCAGGTTTAGATTAGGACTATAGGCTGGCCATTTAATTTAAACAAGTCAGGATACATATCTTTACACTGTTCAGCTGAACTGAAGAGCAATTACCAATCACCCACTGACATTATCATGTCCTCTTGTGCGTTTGACTTTTGTGGACAATCAGCTCTTATGGGGGACTTAAATGAGTTAGTGACATTGTAAAGATGCGATATTCTACAAATTACAGATTTCGAATGACCAGCTACTCTTTCTGTGGCTGAAAGGTTCACCCCATTTGGTCTTCATCTGAGTTTGCTGCTTTCAGTCAGTCAGTGAAAATGTATGCTAGACTGCCAGATAAATAGAATTTGGAATTCGCCACCAGATACTAGATAAACACCAATAACTGAAGATCTGAAAGTTTCTCTAATTTTCAACAGTGTTTTGTTTCCCAAATATCTAATTCAAGTTTTTTTTATACTGTGCCTAAGAATATATGAAGAGTTAATTTTAAAAAATAGTTGACTAGTTGTTTTTTTTATGTTGAGCATTGAAGAGTACAATTGCAAAAAATAATATGATTTACTTTATATGAATGACTAAAACTTGAGCTTTTAGTAGTATTCAGAAATCATGTTTTTACATTAGTACTGAAGTACTGAGTATTGAATTCAATTGCGAGAAAATGATTTCTGAAAAGTTCTAAAAATCAGTTTTTGCAAATGAATTCTTCACACGTAACTTATGAAATATGCTGTAAAAACTCTTCTTTAACCCCTATTAGGATAACTTCAAACAAACATGTTCTAGTTTTGGTCAGTATACGAACAATATATGAATGTGCAATTCTTATATTATTATAAACATTGATATTAACAACAGTGTCTTCACGAAAAAATGGGTTAAATCTGTTCATAAAGAATTCATTATCATGATGAAAGCGTAATCTTATGATCTTGTTCAATTAATGAGAAAGCACTTATCATTTGGAGATGTTATGAAGACCAAACACAAGCTCGTAATGGAAAGTTTAAGTGTCCATGACCCAAAGTGTGGCTATAAACAGATTAGGAATATATTTCATTAAAAGTGATGGATAACCCTCGCATGCAGGAGAGTTGGAAAACAATAATAGAAAATATCAGCTGTAAAAGGCCATGACTTCTGTTAGACAAAAGATGTTTTTTTTCCATTAAGGCAAGAGCTTTTTAAAATGTTACATTAAACACATCCCTCTGTTGATGACATTTCTACTCTCACAAATGAAAACCTGCTGCAAGATGAATATTTTTTCATTTAGGTTTGACTTTTCAACATGTTTTGCCCAGAAATTACACTGTTAGCTTGCCTGACTTTTGCGTTTAAACAAACAAAAGTTCAGAGCTGTATGATTTTTAACAGTTTTTTTTAATGAGTCTCCTATTATCAGTGTTCAAAACAGTTTTGATTGTTAATATTTTTGTGGATACATAATTTTTTTAGGATTGTTTAATTAATAGAAGATTCAGAAGAACAGTAATTTTGAATATTTTGCTTAATCATACAGATTCCAAATGTTTGAACATTATATATAGGATGCTATGCAGTAATATTTGTGCATGTACATTAGATTAGTAAATAAAGCCAAAACTGGAACTCATCTAACAAAAAAAAAACCTCAAAATCACAGTCCAAAAATTTGTACACCCAAATTAATGTTGAGGGAAAATATTAAATGATTTTTTAAATAAACAGGAAACATCAAGAGCAGCATAAATATTATAAAATGTTGTTTGAATTTTGTAGTTTGTAAATTTGTAATTTGTTTTGCAATAATTTGTTTGAATTTAAATGGATTATCTTTCTATTCCCAACGATCTTAGGTGGTCAAACTCTTAAAACTGTTTATTAAAAATAATTATATACATATAAATAAAATAATATTGAATAAATAATGATAATAATATTAAAATAAATAATAGTTTTATATATAAATAAAATAATATAAAAGAAATAATAATAATAATATAAAAATAAATCATAATTTTATATATAAATAAAATAATATAAAAGAAATAATAATATAAAAATTCAAAAATAA
The DNA here is from genome assembly GCA_903798115.1 of Danio jaintianensis. Classification (NCBI taxonomy): domain Eukaryota; kingdom Metazoa; phylum Chordata; class Actinopteri; order Cypriniformes; family Danionidae; genus Danio; species Danio jaintianensis. The sequence goes on along the minus strand of CAIGQV010019070.1, from coordinate 5,331,017 downwards.
TTTTATATATAATAAATAATTATAAATATATAAAAAATGATTAATAATTATTTATAAATAAAAAATAAATACATATAATAATATATATAATTTAGTTTTTTCCAAAAGTCTTGCAAGTGAAATGTAAAATAAATAAAAAAATATATATATATATTATCATTTTTATAAATATTCAAATTACCATTTTCAAAACAAAAATTAAACATGTATACAACATTGGGTACATTTTAAGTTTTTTACCCAGCAGTTGAATTTATCCATATTTGACCAAACAACTGATTACAACAACCCTGCATTTTTAGCGTATGTGTTTTTCACATTTGTGGATTCAAGGATGATGAAACGAATATTTAATAAAGTGATGATGTTTCCCAGTGCTGGCTGGAAGGGTATCCACTGCATAAAACATATGCTGGAATAGTTAGTGGTTCATTCTAGGGCTGCACAATATTGGAAAAATCTGACATTGCAATGTTTTGTATTTCTGCGATATATATTGCAATATACTTTGTTATATATATACTTTTACTTAAATTTTTTTAGTAACACTTTATTTTAAGGTTCAATTCTCGCTCTTATCAAACCATTTTCACTTTTGCTTCAATCAACTCCTAATTTGCTCCTTATTAATAGTTATTAAGGTAGTTTAGGTACTGGATAGGATCAATTTTAAAACTAATATTAAAAAACTTGCTACCACACTGAGATTCAATCTAAGAAATTGTATACATATTAGAGATTCTCTGACTTATGAGGCCTCTGGTATGTATTTAAATACTATGATTGTTCCACATTTGTTGTACTGTATAACGAGCTGGTCTCAGGCATGTAAATCATCTTTAACATCGCTGGAATCATTATGCAAGAGAGCACTTAAAATTCATGATAAAAAGCCTCGTTTATACCATCATTGTAATATTTAAAAAAAACATAGTCTCTTAAGTTTTGATAATATTATTAAATATTCCAATATTTGTTTTGTTTTTAAAATTATTCACAATCTTTCTGCTCCATCGTTAAATCTTTTATTTCTTTTTTAAATTCCAAAATAGAGAAAACATCGCGAATGACACGTTCTATGGTAAGAGGGAAATGTATTGTCCCTAGACGTAAAACCTCTTTTGGTCAATCTTCTTTTATTTATAAAGCCACAAATCTATGGAATTCTCTCCCAACAGAAATAATTACATGTACAAATTATAAGATGTTTTCACGCCTGACTAGGAGGTGGTTTCTGTTAAATCAAATTTGTACACACTGAGTGAGAAGTTTTTTGATTTGTCATTGTTTTAGTTTATATGTGATTATGCCTGTGTGTTTTAAACTGACTTTTTAATAAATTGGTTTTTATTGTTTTAATTCTTACCTGTCCAGGGACTGCAGGTGGAAAATAGCAATCCTGCTACAACCTGGCACAATGCATCTTTCCTTTTTGAGGTTAATGTAATTTTTGTGCATGTCCCTGTTAAATAATTCAAATTCAAATGAATGTAGAATAAGATTATACAGAATATATGCTTTATACAGTAAGTACTAATAAGTATCTCAATAACATGCATGCTAATAAGCAACTAGTTAATAATGAGAATTGGCCCCTCAAGTGTTACCAAATGTATTAATTTTGATGAATTGATTGTAGGGGAATGAATCATGCATACAAAACAAACTACAAGCATAGGTACATGCAACAAAGCAAAGATAAAAGTGAAATAAACAGTGCATGCATTATGGTTTTGTATATGTAAATGTAAAAATTATACTGCAAAGTCAACTCAACATTGCGTATCTATGCGATGCGACAATTCAAGTCAAGTCAAGTTTATTTATATAGCGCTTTTCACAATGTAGATTGTGTCAAAGCAGCTTAACATAGTTCTAGTAAAGTCCAGATTTCAGAGTTGAAGTTCAGTTTAGTTTAGTTCAGTGTGGTCTAAATTGCACTGCTGAAAGTTCAAACACTGTAGAGAAAATCCACCGAAGCACAGTTTCACAAGCCCCGATCCGAGCAAGCCAGTGGCGACAGTGGCGAGAAAAATAAAATAAAAAAAACTTCACCAATTGACGAAGTGAAGGGAAAAAAAAACCTCGAGAGAAACTAGGCTCTGTTAGGCACGACCATTTTTCATCTGGCCAAACTTTCTGTTCAGAGCTGCAGTCTAGGCGCTGGAGGCTGAAGAAGCTGGACGTCCATCGTGGAGAAGCTGCAGGTGTGAGTAGGGCACCGGCAGGCAGTCAGGTTGGTCCGCAGGATCAATGGGGGGACTCGTTTATCACAGTGGTCATTCAGGAATCAGTCTCATGCACTCCATTTCTCCATGACGACCAGAACATCAGCTCGGGATACGACCTGGTCCAGGATTATGGATACCTTGGGATCATCTCTTCACAGGTCTTGGATTGCATCAATGGCATCAATCCACTATTGTGGATACACACACTGTGATATCGATGCTGAAATGATATATTGTTCAGCCCTAGTTCATTCCGCTGTGGCGACCCCTGATAAATAAGAGAGTAAGCCAAAGGAAAATAAATTAAGGGAAAGTGATGAGTATCAAATATAAGAGCCTCAAGTGCTGTATAGTATGATAAGAAGCACAACCTTTGGCATCAAGACCAAATTTTTTTGTAACCCTTAAAAGAATCGATGAATCTTTTGATGTTTACAGGGAGTGCAGAATTATTAGGGAAGTTGTATTTTTGAGGATTAATTTTATTATTGAACAACCATGTTCTCAATGAACCCAAAAAACTCATTAATATCAAAGCTGAATATTTTTGGAAGTAGTTTTTAGTTTGTTTTTAGTTTTAGCTATTTTAGGAGGATATCTGTGTGTGCAGGTGACTATTACTGTGCATAATTATTAGGCAACTTAACAAAAAACAAATATATACCCATTTCAATTATTTATTTTCACCAGTGAAACCAATATAACATCTCAACATTCACAAATATACATTTCTGACATTCAAAAACAAAACAAAAACAAATCAGTGACCAATATAGCCACCTTTCTTTGCAAGGACACTCAAAAGCCTGCCATCCATGGATTCTGTCAGTGTTTTGATCTGTTCACCGTCAATATTGCGTGCAGCAGCAACCACAGCCTCCCAGACACTGTTCAGAGAGGTGTACGGTTTTCCCTCCTTGTAAATCTCACATTTGATGATGGACCACAGGTTCTCTATGGGGTTCAGATCAGGTGAACAAGGAGGCCATGTCATTAGTTTTTCTTCTTTTAGACCCTTTCTTGCCAGCCACGCTGTGGAGTACTTGGACGCATGTGATGGAGCATTGTCCTGCATGAAAATCATGTTTTTCTTGAAGGATGCAGACTTCTTCCTGTACCACTGCTGGAAGAAGGTGTCTTCCAGAAACTGGCACTAGGACTGGGAGTTGAGCTTGACCCCATCCTCAACCCGAAAAGGCCCCACAAGCTCATCTTTGATGATACCAGCCCAAACCAGTACTCCACCTCCACCTTGCTGGCGTCTCAGTCGGACTGGAGCTCTCTGCCCTTTACCGATCCAGCCACGAGCCCATCCATCTGGCCCATCAAGACTCGCTCTCATTTCATCAGTCCATAAAACCTTAGAAAAATCAGTCTTCAGATATTTCTTGGCCCAGTCTTGACGTTTCAGCTTGTGTGTCTTGTTCAGTGGTGGTCGTTTTTCAGCCTTTCTTACCTTGGCCATGTCTCTGAGTATTGCACACCTTGTGCTTTTGTGGCACTCCAGTGATGTTGCAGCTCTGAAATATGGCAAAACTGGTGGCAAGTGGCGTCTTGGCAGCTCCACGCTTGACTTTTCTCAGTTCATGGGTAGTTATTTTGCACCTTGGTTTTTCCACACGCTTCTTGCGACCCTGATGACTATTTTGAATGAAACGCTTGATTGTTCGATGATCACGCTTCAGAAGCTTGGCAATTTTAAGAGTGCTGCATCCCTCTGCAAGATATCTTATTATTTTTTTTGACTTTTCGGAGCCTGTCAAGTCCTTCTTTTGACCCATTTTGCCAAAGGAAAGGAAGTTGCCTAATAATTATGCACACCTGATATAGGGTGTAGATGTCATTAGACCACACCCCTTCTCATTACAGAGATGCACATCACCTAATATGCTTAATTGGTAGTAGGCTTTCGAGCCTATACAGCTTGGAGTAAGACAACATGCATAAAGAGGATGATGTGGTCAAAATACTCATTTGCCTAATAATTCTGCACTCCCTGTAGTTGCATGTAATTATTTGCATTCAGTATTGTTTCATGTGAATCATTTAGTCTTGCAACCTATAAAAGAAACCGGACTCCTCCGTGCTTGTGCTGGCTCTGGTATGAAGAGTAAACATTGGTGGTGAAAGTGCTGGTAAAGGAAGTGATGAGGGTTTTATTTGATGTCACCCCTGCAGCTCTTATGAAGCGCCTCTGGCCTACATGCTGCTTAATGCATTCCCTCTGCTGATGCGCGTGCTTTTAATTCAGCTTTAATTAAGAGCGACGGAGATGGAGTGGGGGAAAGTTGGGCAAGCAATCTGGGATGAAAGAGAGCAAGGGAAAGAGGCAGATCAAAAGGATAAATGGTTTAAAAATGATGTCGATTGTTTGCTGACAGCAGTGTTTCTCTGCGCCGCTAATACAAACAGAGAAATTAAACAAAGTTCAGATCGTGAACTCATTCGCTCGCTTTGCCGTTTGTACACACGAATCATGATGGGTCTAAACACAACAACATATGATCCCATTTGAATGCATGTTGTGTGTTTACTAGGGCTGATGAGGGATTTGAGGCCACAAAACTATTTCAGTAGAGCATTTTTTTCCACAGTCATTGAACTGTGGGTTAACTGTGGGACAAGTTATGGTGTTTTACATTTAGGTTTAGGTTTAAGTTTAGCTTAGTTAAGGTTTAGTTAAATTTTAGTTTACTCAGGTTTGTTTTGTTAAGTTTAAGGTTACATTAAATTATTAGTTTAGTTTAATTTTAGTTTAGTTAACTTAAGTTTGTTTTATGTTAAATTAAGTTTAAGGTTATGTTTAATTTTTAGTTTTGTTTTAGTTTAGTTACATTTTAATTTAGTTTAGTTAAGTTAAGGTTTAGTTTAGTTAAATTTTAGTTTACTTAAGTTTGCTTTGTTAAGTTAGTTTAAGATTACATTTAATTTTTAGTTTAGTTTGGTTTAGTTGTTTAGGTTTAGTTACATTTTAGTTTAGTTAACTTAAGTTTGTTTAGTTAAGGTTTAGTTTAGTTAAGGTTTAGTTTAGTTAAATTTGAGTTTACTTAAGTTTGTTTTGTGAAGTTTAAGGTTACGTTTAATTTTTAGTTTAGTTTGGTTTAGTTGTTTAAGTTTAGTTACGTTTTAGTTTAGTTAACTTAAGTTTGTTTAGTTAAGGTTCAGTTTAGTTAAATTTTAGTTTACTTAAGTTTGTTTTGTTAAGTTTAAGGTTAC
>CAIGQV010019070.1:5292431-5312295 GCA_903798115.1 Danio jaintianensis | reverse complement strand
CATCAGATTATTTATTATACCTTTCAGAAAATGGGTAATTTGAGCTGTTAGGACATTGTAGCTGTTTTTGTTGCCTGTGCCTTTAATGCAGATGAGCTAGTTCTCCCCGCCCACCATTTCCATGTACATGTCAGAGCCATAGAAAAAGCTCTGACACATGTAGCCTTCACGTAGATAAACAGCACAGTGAATGAAGCAGATCTCCCTTACTACAGTAAGAACTTTCCCAACTGTTATTTGATGTATTTGTTGTGAAGTTAATTCAAGCCTTTCTGCAACGATGAGTCACAGACAATGTCGTTATAAAGTTTGCACGCGTGCACACGAGCACACACATAGCTTTGCACTGTTTTTGCACAGCAAATGTGACAGGATACACGTTAATATCCACTGCTGTATGGATATCCGTTATGTTAATGTACAAAATAAACCTGATTTAAATCCACAAACCGGGATTAAAGTGTCTTCTTTTACAATTGTACTGACACTTTGCGGCTGTTGTGATGAATTACGAAGCAATTTTATTGTATTTATTACAAACATGCACTGATTTAGAAACGTTTTAAACTTGTAAAACTCATTCTTGAGGTGCAGATGATCACAGCGAGTTGAACAGATCTTTTAATCCCAGTTGCTTTGTGCAAATCCTGTCTTGTGGATATGATTTTAAAAAGGGGGATTTCATTCATATATTTCACCTGTGAGGCTAATTTCTTTTGTTTTATAATCCTAAAATAATAAGATATTAAGCTGCGCATATTAAACTGTTTTTAACATTGATATGCATGTATGGGAAAGCTTTGATTATCTTTGAGATATTGATTCCTTAAATATATGTATGAAAATGTGATTTTTTTTTCTTTTTTTGCATTTAATTTTAGTTTAATTTGGAAAAGTGTCAGTAGTTGCAGAACAAAAACTAATTTTACTCAAACACAATTACAACACTGTTAAATCAAGTTGTCTATATAATTATAATTCATTTTACTGTAAATTTAACAGTTTTAATTATATATATATATATATATATATATATATATATATATATATATATATATATATTATGATATATAATTATGTAACTCTTAAAAAGATGCATTTACTGTAACATTACTAAAACCTTAAAATAAAAACCGAAATTATAAGATGTAATTTAAACTATTTGGAGCCACTATAAGATTTACATGCTATTAAAATGCTCTTTATATATTAATTTCGAAAGCCAATTTAAACTTCCTAAACATTATTAAACAAGATTATACTGTATGAATTTTTTTTAATAAAAGTGATAGTTTAATTTTTCAAGGGTGCATTGAATAATAAGTCACAGTAAAGTCTTATGTAATGTTACAAAATATTTTGTCTTAAATAAATGCTATTCTGAATAGTCGTTTCATCAAATAATCTCATAAAAGTATCTTGGTTTCCACAAAATGATGTTTTCAGCATTGTAGAAGAATGACCTCATGGCTCTGAGCACTGCTGAAAACTCAACTTTGCTTAAAAAAAATTATTAAAACATTAAAAGAAAAGCTGTTTGAAAATATAAATGGGCGTGGGGGGAAGCATAGAGATTTCTTTCAGAAAAGCAGTGTGTGCAGGGTCTCAAGGTCCAAAATGACCAAAAAAAGCTCCATAAAACTTCCATAAAAGCATCTGAATGAGTCATGCAGTATTATAGTGTGAGAAACCGGCTGAAATTTGAGTCATTAGTCACTGAAGCAGCTCATGACCTCTGCTGATCTCCAAAGCCCACAGCGCATCTTCCTCCTCTGTACTGTATGCATCATATATGCAAATCATGAATTGGCTTGCCTACTGTAATTTGGGCTTGATGTATAGCTATTTCTGCAACTATGGGCTTCTCGGACCCTGTGGACTTTAAAAAAAGAAAAAGAAAAAACAAAACACTTTTAAACTCTCAATAGTTCATCTATTTTGCCCACTTAGATTGCCCACTAGTGTACTGTTTTAATAACATTTGAAATCATGTTTAATTTCTTTTGTTTTATAATTTATCACTTATGTAAATTGCGTTGAATTACCATTGTCCGTGAACTGTTAAATGAACTTGTTTTATTTATAGACTTAGATCACATGAGAAATACATTTTTATTGGTTGGTTTTACAAATGATACCACAATATTTGTTATATTTTTACAGTGACATTTTAGACATTAGTTATAGAAAAAGTGATTAGTTATTGTAAAAAGTGAAATAATCCATTGTAAATTGGAACTGTTAAGTTGACAACTAAAATTGTATAATTATGCTTAACCCTTTTACGCGTACGATCACACCGGTGTGATCAGCCTATGCTGATCCCTGAAGCGTAAGATCACACTGGTGTGATTACAACGTTCAGATCACACGTCATCAACTGCTAAAATTCTAATCTGACGGCGCGCACTGAGGCACAGAAAGAGGTGCGGAGCGCTTGACATAAATCACAATTTATTCTTGCTTTCAAACAAGTAACATTTCTTTTAGGTTTCAGACATTCAAATACACATAACTACAAGCAAAACATATAATTTAAGGTTTGTAAAATACATTCAGATGTCTATGGAAACGGCAATAATAATTGTTTTTCAATATAACTGGACAATGTGCTTTATTCATGTAAGATACACACTGTTTATGTTACTAGAATATTTTCTCAATTCCTCTTCCAGATAAACAGTTGCTTACCTTCATGTATTTCAGAAGAAAATTATGAATAAACATGACGTAAATCCAGCATTTCGGATCTCTCCTGTGGTTGTATTTGTACAGTTGTATTTATATTATTTATTAAATTACGCATTAATTGTATTTTATTAGCGTCTACCCCTGGTGGGTCACGTGATGAACTTGTTTCAACTTCAAATTCAACTAATCACTATTTACAGTGTACTATAATGCTGGCCTTTTTTATTTTTAGGTCAATTTCGGTTAATTAGGTTAATTTTGTTGTGGAAATTACCAAATATTTCTGATGCATTAACTGTTTTATTGCAAAAAATGCAGTAATTCTCTTTTGAAATAACCGAGAGATATTTAATTTATATTGAGTATTTGTTAATTATATTCAACTCATACAAAAAAAAAAATATATATATATATATATATATAATTATAAAAAAAATTCTATAACTCATAAAATATATATATTTGTTTAAAAGTTCATCCATTAAAATTGAATGCAAAATTGACTACACAGTTTTAATTTAAATTATTTGAAAAGTGATCAGTGTTGTTTTAGATTTATTAAAATACAGTACTTTTTAAAATATTTTTTATTTTATTTTTAGTGTTTTAGTTCTTCCCTTTTCAAAGTTTGTTTAGTTTTGTTTTTGTTATGTATTAGTTTTTAATTATTTTCTATTAGTGTTTTAAAAACATTTTACAATATGCAACACTTTTAACATGACTTTCATACAACAACACTACAACATTCTGCAAGGTTTTCATAAAAAATCAGCTCATGGGACATAGAGATGCCTGCAGAAGTCTTGTGGAAGCCTCACATACGTTCTGCTGTACAGCTCTTGTGTTCATTATATGAGTGAGTCTCGGGCTGTGCTGAAGGCAAACTGACGTCCTGCTATATTGAGCTGCTGAATCATAGGTGACGCTGATGATGATGATTGTGACGATATATCTCTCTTTCTGTCTGTCTCACTGCTGGCTGCTTCTCTGATGCTATCAAACACTCTCTCATACACACACACAGAAAGATATACAGAACACAAAAAGAGATACAGCACACTGAATCATCAGTAATCCACAATTCTCAAAAAAAACATTTACAGCAGGTCCATGCCAACATATTTACAGTGTAAACTCATATGTGTGCTCAAATCCAAAGAACATTTGACGGATTTAGAAGGATAAACAAGTCCAGGTTTATTAGAAATATGTGCCTTAGTGTACATTTTTAACAAAGTAAAAAATACGTTACTCCGGGTATATTTCATTGCACGTTTCTGATTAAAAAATCCGCTAGAGGGTGCTGTTTACGTTTTTTTTTGTGAATCTGAAATGCATCTCTTAGGATATGTCTGTTGTACGTTTCATGTCTTTCTTGTACACGGCCACAAGAAGGCGGAGCTTGTCGTAGAGATCACCTAGCAAACCATTGACCTAAACCCAACTAATAGTGTTTTCAAAAGGCAATGTAAGAGAAAAGTGCACTGCGACCACATAGCTTTACCTTGATTTTACATTGCTTTTATCTCTTTTTGTGGAACCGTGCTTTACCAGACTCGAACCTGAGCGATCTGCAGCACAATTACACCACTGTACAACGGGAGCTACAGAGCAAACTGAGCACACTAGAAAAGTTGTCCTTATGGAGATAAATAGGTGATGCAAACATATTCAATTATAAATAATAAGAAAACTGTTATTTTTTTAATTATATTATTTTACATCATTAGTGTTCTACTACTGTATTTTGATCATATAAATCAGGGGTGCCCTAACTTTTTCTTACGAATGGTTAAAAAGCTAAAATGATTGAGGGCTGTGGGCCGAATGTAATTATATCAAACTGTATTACAAATTTGTCATGGGTAATTTCCTAATTTATTAAAAAATATTTAGAAAATAATTCCCCCACAGTCCAAAGACATGCGGTATAGGTGAATTGGGTAGGCTAAATTGTCCATAGTGAATAAGTATGTATGGATGTTTCCCAGTGATGGGTTGCAGCTGGAAGGGCATCCGCTGCGTAAAACATATGCAGGATAAGTTGACGGTTCATTCCGCTGTGGCGACCCCAGATTAATAAAGGGATTAAGCCGAAAAGAAAATGAATGAATGAATGAATTTAGAAAATAAATAGAAAACATTACTTTAATCATATTAACTAAGGAATTATCTTTTTTTTTTTACATTTTATAATGAACTTATTACAATGAAAGCATAACCTATGGGGTATATGCACACGGACTTTTAATTTCAGTCAGCCAGTCAACTAGGGCTTCCGGTTAATTGTCATCCCATACAAAATCGCCGCGATTTTCACTGCCTGGCTGAGATACGATATAAAGTGGGTCTCAGACCAAACAAGAAGCACTGCATTCAATTTAAATTTTCCACGCCATGTCTTTAAAATATGGAAATTAATTTCCTCAGTATTTTCAATGGAGTTTCTGCGCTAGCCTGCTGCTAATGACGGCGCCTGCGTTTAAACAGTCTTTCGTCTTTTTTTACGCTTTAAAAACCAAGTTTATTGTAACTTTTTTATTTTTATTAAGTGAAGGGACTGAAACTTTAACCCTCTACTTCTGACTAAACTACAATCTAAAGGGAAAGTAATTGTATTTGTGTTTTGTTTGTGTTTGAAAAAGAAAATCGATAAACCCTCAACCACTCACAAGGTTAGTTGAATTTTATCAATATAAACAATTATTGTCACACACATGCAGGGTCAGTGTAGAAAATGTGTCGAAAGCTAATCTGCTTTCCTCTTCCATGTGTCTGCGCTTGGAAACTGGTGATCGGTTTCTTTGTCGCAGTCCCTGTTGCTTCTCTGTGTTTGTGTTTCTGAACACCCTTAACAATTGACCTCTATCTTCCTGCAGTTGATTAGAATCTTAATTTGTTGTAATATTATTTGCTCAGATCAGCTCATTTCCCTCAGGTCTCCGCCGGAGCTGCTGCAGACCGAGTCAGTTTGTTTCATTCATTTGTTCGGTGTCAAACTTGTTTTCTGATCTTGGCCTTGAATCATCGAGTCTGCATGGAAATGTAATCTTGTAGGATTTGCAATTAGTGTGAATAACAATTCAGATGGTCAAAGTGCAGAGTATCCGACACGCAAGGTCATGGGTTTGAATCCAATTTGAATGCGGTGTGAGTCCGTTTGATCAAGATAGCAAATCAAGTTAAACAAATCATTGTAAACAGGGGAAAATATGTAAGAAATAAGGATGGATGAATGCAGGGACTTCTGAGAATGTATTTTTACTCATTTGAACCCTAAATAATATGGTATTTCATAGTTTTTAGGTTAATACATTTGTCATTGCACACATGAGCAATACATTTAACGATATTTTAAAGTAGTATTACACACAAAAATGTAACTCAAAAGCATCCCTAAATTTTCCAAATGCGTACCAACAACCAATTACCAAAATTCCACCAATCAGAGACCACCAATCACCAGAATTCAGCCATTTACCAAAATTCCACCAATCAGAGACCGCCAATCACCAGAATTCCTCCTTTTACCAAAATTCCACCAATCAGAGACAGCCAATCACCAGAATTCCTCCTTTTACCAAAATTCCACCAATCAGAGAACATCAATCACCAAAATTCCACCAACCATATACCACAAATCATTTAAATTCCAATAATCAAACCAAACATCCACCAATTACCACAATTCCACCAATCAGAGACCGCCAATCATAACAATGCCACCAGTTACCAAAATTCCACCAATCAGAGACCACCAAAATTCACCCAATTACCAAAATCCGACCAATCAGACACCAAAAATTCACCAACACCAAAAATTCTCTAATTACCAGAAGTCCAACAATCAGAGACTAGCAAACACCAAAATTCCACCAATCAGAGACCTCCAATGACCAACATTTAACCAATAACCCAAATTTCACCAATCCCCAAGATTCCACTAATAACCCAAAATCCACCAATCAGAGACTACCAATCATTAAAATTCCACTAATAACCTAAATGTCACCAATCAGAGACTACCAGTTATCAAAATTCCACCATCACCAAACTTCCACCAATCACCAAAAGTCCACCAATTACCAAAAGTTCCACCAATCAGAAACTACCAATCGTCAAAATCCCACCAAACAGAGACCTCCAATCACCCAAAATTACACCAGTTACCCAAATTCCACCAATCCAAGACCACCATCACCAAAATTCTACTAATGACCCAAATTCCACCAATCAGAGACCACCAATTATCAAAATTCCTTTGGACACCTTTAGCTCCAAACACTCCTGTGGAGCGCATTGAATGATGCGCTCCCTATGCTTTTAAAATGCTTAAATATTCGTACATGTATAACGTATGAATCTGGACAACGGACGTGAGGATCCACGTGCAGTTTAATAATAATCAAGAGTAGTCAGGCAGTAGTCAACATGTACAAACAGGTGCATAAGGGTAATCCAAAAAATGTATTCAAAAACAGACAAAAGTTCAGGAAAGGCAGCGAAGAATCAGCAAGAACCATAGGCAATGCAACGGTTAAAAAACACGGCAGGACAAACATGAAAAAAACGCTTTGTAATGCTTATGGAAAAACAAGACTCACTGTGTTTGTGTGTGTGAGAGGTGAATATAAAGTCCAGGTAATCAGTCCATGATGAGTTACCAGCTGTGTATGTGTAATCAGGGTGAATAAGGAACTGGTGTGTGTAACGTGCATGATGGTATTTGTAGTCCAGTTCAGTGACAGATGTGTAGTTCTCCAGCAATCTGCAAGGATTAGATCGCTGGTGATCGTGATAATATGGATATCTGACAATACACTTTAAACTGTTCCTATACATGCAGCCAACAACATTTTTGAATTGCGAGTACATGATTGAATTGTGAGTAATGATTGTAGTTCTTTCCCTCTCTAAAGTGGTCAAGTGCTGAGTCTTGTACCTTTCTCTTTTTGTCAGATTGTGATGTAGTTAGTAATGCTGGGATTCTCTGTGTAGCTGGTTGGTTTGGGTCATGTCATGTCACATTTTCTTAAATCTTAATGGGAAAAATGAATAGGAAAATGCCTCGAGGATCAGTGATGGTAAAAAAAACTGGTGGGCGGGAACTAATTGACCAAACACCTTGACCAATCACGTGCTCTTTAACTTCAAAACTCTTGAACATTCAAAGAGCAAATCCCTCAGACGGCGAACTCCTCACGAAGATGTTTATGCTCAGCGGTGTGAATCGACAGATAATGAAAGCGTGTAGAGGAGATAGATGGGGACTCGAGGGAAGCTGACGCAGCAGGTGAACCTTTCTCGTCCCCTCTAGGTGTTTCTATACATCGGGTTTAAATCTAACCAATCAATATAAGAGAAAACACCTCTCGAGTTCATTACCGGACACCTTCAGGCAGTCTTAGGAATTAATCATTAGCCTGCACATTTAACTCTTCCACATTCCACTGGAGCTCTGCTAATGTTTAGACCAAGCGTTGATGCATAAATTAAAGGGACAGTTCACACAAAAATGAAAAGTCGCTGTTAATTTATTCACCCTCAGGCCATTCAAGATGTAGGTAATTTTTTGTCTGGAGTAGAATATTAAAGAGGATTTTAAGGTGAAACTGTGGTCATCAGTGATTCATATATTGCAAGAAAAAAAAACTACTGGCACTTTTGAGAGTCAAAAACAAATACAAAGAAAGCAAATTGAATACTTGTGGTTCCTGATGATACACTGACCTCTTATGAAGCATAGTGATTGGTCTGTGAAGGAAAATGAACATTATTTACATTTAGTTATTTAGCAGACGCTTTTGTCCAAAGCAGCTTATAATTGAGGAGGCATTCAGCGATTCAACAAGAAGAGGCAATACACACAACAAGTGCTAATTATACAAAGGAACTGTTTGTGCTCAGAGAATGTAGTGCTAGAGTAAGGAGGGGATGTTTTTTTTTCTGAGAAAGAGAGAGAGAGAAAAAGATAGAATATTTTTACAGGTGGTTTGTCAAGCCCACTCACATGTGTGAAGCCCAGTTCATAAATGCACACTGTTTTTTGTGAACGTTATAAACAGTGTTTGTTATTAACCTTTAATTTCCTTAAATTTTTTTATTTAAGTTCCTTGGATTTCATCTGTGATGTGATACTATAATACAATAATCTACACCAGAGTTTCTCAACCACGTTCCTGGAGGACCACCAGCTCTGCACATTTTCCATGGCTGTGTCCGAAATTGCCTACTATTCAGTAGGTACTGCATTTGAATTTAAATTGACTACTCGGCTGATAGAAAAGTACGTTCTATACAGTACGAATGTGAGTAGTATGAATGGAACTCGGATGTACTACATCCACCATTTTGTCATGATCACGTGACCTACCCACGTCAGTTGCCTCATTGCCATTCATGAATTCTCTCGCGGGGCATCATGGGATAGCATAGCGTGCATCGGATTTACACTTCAGAATCTCGCCAGAAGTAGTAAGTCATCCAGGTATTTCTCGCTTACTGTTTTTCGAATTCTATGAATTTGGACATACCACTCAGCTCGCATACTGTTTTTAGCGTACTATATAGTATGGAAGTATGCAATTTTGGACGCAACCCAAGAACTGTCCCTTTAAATAGCACTTGGGAAATATTGGACTGAAAGAACTGAACTTCACAGGAATAATAATTCTGGCTTAAACTGTATATACAACTCTTTTACTTGTATTTTTATGATCACCAAGACTCACAGGGCCATTTATATCAAAGGTGATATTTAGCCGCACCATATTGGTGTTTCGTAACATCTAGTTTTTATGAGGTGGGTTGTTAGCCTAACGCTCAACCCCCAACCTGGAGGACCAGGACATACACACATACACTACGGACAGTTTAGCTTACCCAATTCACCTACAGCACATGTCTTTGGACTGTGGGGGAAACCGGAGCACCCGGAGGAAACCCACACGAACATGGGGAGAACATGCAAACTCAACACGGAAATGGCAACTGACCCAGCCGGGGCTCGAACCAGCGACCTTCTTGCTGTGAGGCGACAGCACTACCCACTATGCCACCGTGTCGCTCTACCAAGACTCACATAGAAAAAAAAAATTCTTTACTGTTTAACTGAAGAAAATAAGATCACCTACTGTACTTCTTGGATGGCCTAAGGGTGAGCAAACAAACATATATATATATATATATATTTTTTTTTTCCTTTTAAGTGAGTGAGTTTTTTTTTTTTGCGTTTTATGTAGACATTGTGAAGGTAGAATGTAACGCTACAACGCTCACATCCGCCGCTTTTCTCTCCATCCTTCTCTCCATGACAGATGTTGCAGTGTCTCAAGGGTTTTTATTGGACAGTGCAGAAAGTACGAGGAGCTGTTAATATTTATCTCTCGCACACACAGGCACACACAGACACACACACACGCACACACACACACACACACACACACGAACAGACTCAGTCAGAAGCTCTTCCTGTGACCTTCACAAGTGTCGTTACAATGGCTGGCAGACTGACTGGTGGAAACACACAGTATAATGGACACACACACACACACACACACACACACACACACACACACACACACACACCATCCAGACATATGGCTGGCTCATGTATGGATAAATCACAACTTTAATGTGGTTGGTTGATGAAGCATTAAAACAATTAACGGATAGAGGTCATTTAAGATGGGAATCTCAGTAATGGCCGAATTGTCATTGGGATCTGAGCTTATCTCTCTAGCAATGATGCAAACATCTTTTGACACTTTCTTTAAAGGGCTAGTGCATGGAAATGAGCAATCTGTCATCATTTATGCACCTTCATGTTTAATTCTATATAGTTAAACACAAAGGGAGACGTTTCATGTCATTTTCAGTACTTTTTTTCCCTGTACAATAAAAATGGAGGCTTTTTTGGTCCTTCTTTTTTTGTTCATGCAAATTGTGACAAACATAATCAATAAAGGCACAGTGTGTAATTTGTGTAATACACAGTGTGTAATACAAACAAAGGCTTAGTTTGATGACGTCATGTGGAATCATGGGAGTTGTGGTCTTGCATCCTCTTTCATTACATCCTACAGCACTTCTACAGAAATTATGTTGATGGATGATCTAAAGTATTCAACACTTATTATAGTAGTAGTGTGAAGCAGAGTAAAGCTAAAAGCCGTGGAAGTGAAATGAGAGAAATGCTGAAGCAATTGTTTATGAGAGACAAGCATGAATTGACACGAAAGCAGCAGAGCTTTTATTATGCCACAATCCACAACTTTCGGCTCTTCTGCTTGTGATCATGTGAAGAAGAAGCAATGCTGTTTTGTCATACTGCATACTACTAAATCATACTAAATGTAGTGTTCTGTTACAATGCTGCACTGTGCAGTCTAATAAAACTCACAACATATTAAAGCGTCTTTGGGGTTTCCCTGTTTTCTATAAAACCAAACCAGAAATCGAGGATGTGTGACTTCATTAGCATGAGCACACAGCACTAACTAGTTAAAATATCTCTTTTTTTCTGTCTGGACATTCTTTCAAACATTTGAAATACTAACAAATATATAACACTGTTCTAGTGGTTTTTGCATATTTGAATGAAAAACGTCTTACATATTATGCCTTTAATTAATGAGCCTAACATATCTAATATCACTAATGCCAACTGATATGAGTTTTGATTTCAGAGTTAAAGCAAAAAGCAGAATTTCTAATGAATATCGAATTTCACTTTGATCCATATTCTAGTGTTATCAACTCTAATGTGTCTTTTTTCTATTTTGCTTACAAGCGTTGCATTAATTTGATCAGAAGTATTTTAAAACAGTATTATTGTGAAACATGTTTTTTCATCATTATGAGATAACAATACTGAAACAGAAACTGCACATTATATTTTATTTTTATAATTTATGTTTACATTTAGTCATTTAGCAGATGCAAGTTCCAAAGCAACTTACAACTGAGGAGGCATTCAGCGATTCAACAAGAAGAGGCAATACACACTAAGTGCTAATTATACAAAGGAACTCAAAGAATGTAGTTAACAGTTTTTGTGAAACCCAAGATTATACACTCTCAGAAATAAAGGTATGAAACCTGCCACTGGCATGGTACCTTTTTAAAAGGTACACTTTTATACCTTAAATGTGCACATAGATACCTTAAAAGTACAGTTTTGTACCTTTAGGGAACCGTTTTGTATATTTAAGGTACTATAAGGTACACATTTGTACTTTTAAGGTATTAATATGTGAAGTTTAATAATTTCAAAAGAAGCACATGAGGATCATCGACAAATTAATCATATTATCCAATTAGTACAAGAACAACCCCCTATACATAGTCATGTATTACTTACCCCTTTATCTCTCTGTCTCCAGAATCCCACCACCACCCTGTCGCCGCACCTTAATCCATGTGGGGGGAGCGTTCTGAGGCTGGGCTTGACACTGTGCTCAGACCACTCTCTCTCTCTCTCTCCTGACGAGGGGAATAACACGAGCAAGGGTGTCCCTCTGAACTCAGAGCTCTCTCCCCAGACAGCACACCAAATACGCCTGAAAATGTTTGTCTATTATCTTTGCGTGCAAACTCTTGAAGTACCTTTAAGAACTCATGTGGCCCTTTAAGGTACAAAGATGTGCCTTTTGAAAATGTATCACCTCAGTGACATGTTTTATATCTTTATTTGTAAGGATGTAGGGCCCATGAAAACATTAAAAATCCCCCATCCCTCAAATAAGTTTTTTTTAAATTCCTTTTTTCATTTTAAACCATGGTGGCACGGTGGCGCAGTGGGTAGCGATGTCGCCTCACAGCAAGAAGGTCACTGGTTTGAGCTTCGACTGGGTCAGTTGGCATTTCTGTGTGGAGTTTGCATGTTCTCCCCGTGTTGGCATGGGTTTCCCCTCCGGGTGCTCCGGTTTCCCCTACAAGTCCAAAGACATGCGGTATAGGTGAATTGGGTAAGCTAAATTGGCCGTAGTGTATGAGTGTGAATGAGAGTGTATGGGTGTTTCCCAGTGATGGGTTGCAGCTGGAAGGGCATCCGCTGTGTAAAACATGTGCTGGATAAGTTGGCGGTTCATTCCGCTGTGGTGACTGCTGATTAATAAAGGGACTAAGCCGAAAAGAAAATGAATGAATGCATTTTGAACCATGATTCTTTTTGCATTGTCATATTGCAGGGCTCTAAATAATGCGTTCTTTCTTCTTTTCTGTCTCTTCCAGTCAATATATTGACTCCTTTACAAATGAAAACAACTATTTCTTAAAATAAATGCATGAAAAAATCAAATCAAGTTCTGACTTTGAGCCATTACAAGTAACCAGCGGTGCATTGGCATGTGAATGAATGATGAATGATGTGATGCTCAAACTTAAGGAAGAACGATATAAACTTGAAAACTTCCGGCAAATGGAAGTCGACAGCTCTGAATTACTATCATTACTGCAGGCTCACCGTATCAAGAGGCAGGGGAATGCGAAAAACAGTTTGGAACACTTCCTGCAGTTTCTAAATCTTTTTTCTAATCTCCGGCTTGCTGTCTCAGAACTATTCTCTAAGGTTTTGCACACATCATTTGTCTTAAATGTTTAACTTGACACACTCCTGTAGCGTTGCAATGGACCTCCTCAAAACACATTTCAGATCCGCCGGCATATTTAACGCAGCGTTCACTTTGTTTAGCTGAAACTAATGTCGTAGCTCTTCCTTTGTTCTTGTGCATTTCAGAAAAATGTCACATCTAGATCTCATCCTGTGTGCGATTAAAATGTGAGTCACAGAGGCTGGAAGCAGAAAGAGATAGAGAGACAGACATGTGAAGGTGATTTCCTATGCACAGCATGTTAATGTATCTGTGTGAGGGTAATGGATTGCTCTATACATCGCTCGGCTCATAAGACAATAGATCATTTTGCTTTATAAAGCCTTCCTGACTGCGTCTTGAATCATGTGGTGTGCACACAACATCTGGGGGAGAAAGAGGAAATCTCTGTGGACTATGTAGACAGTCCATCACAATGCATTTGTGCATCAACATACACATACAAATGCACTACACATTCACATACTGTGCTTTGCTCTTTTTGTCTGACCTTGCAGTGAAAAATCCTTGTAATACAACTGCACTGAGACATTTTACACATTTAGAAGAAAAACACCTAATTGGGACTGTTAGATAAACACATTAGAGTTAGTTTCAAATTATAATAATTATTTTTAATGTAATTTATCTAACAATCTATTTATAAGGTTTTAGGGTCAAATATGACATTATATACAGTATATGTCTTATATTTTACCATATATATTTAGATTGACCCTATTAAATTAGATTTTAGTATTATTCAGTAATCATAATTTATTATATATTAATTTGAACTGTATTCATAAAAAAGTGTTTATGCAAATGTAATAACACTTTATTAAATATTCATACAGTGCATATATATATAGGGCGACGCGGTGGCGCAGTAGGTAGCACGTTCGCCTCACAGCAAGAAGGTCGCTGGTTCGAGCCTCGGCTGGGTCAGTTGGCATTTCTGTGTGGAGTTTGCATGTTCTCCCCGTGTTCGCGTGGGTTTCCTCCGGGTGCTCCGGTTTCCCCCACAAGTCCAAAGACAAAGCTAAAATTGTCCGTAGTGTATGTGTGTGAATGAGTCTGTATGAATGTTTCCCAGTGATGGGTTGCAGCTGGAAGGGCATCCGCTGTGTAAAACATATGCTGGATAAGTTGGCGGTTCATCCCGCTGTAGCGACCCCGGATTAATAAAGGGACTAAGCCGAAAAGAAAATGAATGAATGAATGAATATATGTATATATATATGCAATATCACATAAGTAGCAGTGCGATATGGCTGTATATCGACACTGGTGGGAGGCATGCGTTGGCTTGAGGCTGCAGGCCGAGTGCCTTAGTGTCTCACCAGTGACGATATACACGCACTGCTACTTATGTGATATTGCATATATATATGTATGAATATGTATGAATATTTAATAAAGTGTTATTACACTGCTATGAGTGTGATATTGCATTTATACAACAGTTCAACAGCATAATCGTGTGTATAAAAAAAGAAAGTCAAACACGGAGAGTCTCAAAAATCCTTTTGTATAAAGAACTACTTTCTTCCGCCATTCATTCACATCTGCAGCTGATGGTCAGAACAGCAGAAACCGTTGCTACTTCACAAACGTCACTTTAGAGCTAGTATTTAAATGATTCTCTAGCGTAATGTCTAAAGTGATCACTAAACAGGTGATTTTGCTCACATGTTAAGATTATAAGGCTGAACAGCATGAAATGCCATCAGTCTACAGAGATTTCCCAGTATTTCTTTGTTGCAATCGGGATAATTAACCCCAAACTGTGGCAGAGCGTCAACCGTTGCTCTGCTCAGTATGACAGGCTGATGGATGTCGATGCGCTGAATCTCCAAAATAATACATGTTTAAATTAGGCACTATCCTTATAAATAAACTGCATAGTTGTAATCTAAACAACTACATTCTCAACTAAAAAAGTCCCAAAAGTACATTATGTTGTCCAACAGCTGCAATATTTGTCAAACTGTAGTGAGTTGTCTGCTGTCACTCTATGTGGGCGGAGTAATACAGAAGGGTGAAGAGGCTGTACAAGTGCTGTTATTGCAGAATATCGCACAGCTATCAGCCAATCAGATTATTCCAAATGGGAAAAAAATGGGTTGAACATAAACTTCTTATATTATTATACTAATTACTTACTATTTATTATTATATTGACATGAACTTGGAATTATTGTCCTGCTGTTTGCATCAGTCATCACATTTCATGCCAAAATGTCTTAACACTTTAGAAGTCCACTCAAATAATCAATCCAAAGTTGCAAATGAAATTCCTTCAGGTTCATCCTAATGGAGGTTGGGAAGGACAAGCTGAGCTCACTCTGCATTATGGGACACATTATTCTGTGGAGTGTGCTGTTGTGAATATTACATATTTAGCCAATGCAGAGTAAGTAATTCAGTTATTCTAGAATATATAAAAATATACACTGCAACAAATAATGTACTCCAGTAAAAGTAGTGTGCTAGTCTGCTATTCTGAACAAACCCATTCACTCCCAAAGCAACTTTTTCAAAGTTCAATCTTCAGTTTATGGTCAAAAAATGTAGCAAATATTGATATGTGTAATTAATGTGATTAATTAGATGCCATATCATGTAATTAATCCAATTAAGATTTGCGATGATTGACAGCCCTAATTTCAATGTTCTCTAGACTTGGTTTATTGGATAGAAACACCTTGAAGCAAAACCTGATGTTTGAAACAAGGAGAAAATGACTGATGTGTTTGAGTCTAGGTGGGAAAAGGGGCTTCTCATGTTTCACTGTCTGGCCGTTTGAAGGCTCACAGGCCTGGAGTATTTAGGTTTTTCACGGTTGGCCCTCAGAGGTGGTAAAATCTGCAGTTGTGATCCAATGAGACAGTCTGTCACCTGCGCTCTCACTCAAGCCTGAATAGACCTGCACACACATACTGTACACGCGTTATCATTTCTCCATATGCACACTCAATATAACACACACATCTGAGCAGACAGCGGACTGGAGCACACAGAACATCATGTTAAAGCACACATATTATGCCCCTTTTTATAAGATGTCAAATAAATCTCTGGTGTCCTCAGAATGCGTTTGTGAAGTTTCAGCTCAAAATATCACACATATAATTTATTATAGCGTGTCCCTGTTTGAGTGTGAGCAAAAACATGTTGTTTTTGTCCATGTCTCTTTAAATGCAAATGAGCTGCTGCTATTCAGGAGAGGGCGGAGCCTTTACATGTTATTTTAACACTCGAGAAATGACAGAACAAGCTAATCTAATCCCTCCTAAATGTAAGGACTTGTCAGTAATGGACTAAAGCCTTTGGCATAAGGAATAATAATCATTTTAATTTACCTCAGAAAAGTAGCATGGACACAAACGGCTTTATTCAGAGGATAAAATTGAGTGACATGTAAGTTGTTGATTCTTATGGTAGCTACATAGTTTTATTAACAGGATGGCGTCTTGTGTCCTCCAGAAATAGTTATAAAGGAGGTTAGTGTGGTGAATTAGTAGCTCACGGTTGCACATGTACATTAAATTGGGCAACATAGGGGAAAAAAAAAAAATCATTATTTGAAGGTTTAGATGGAAAAAAAATAAATAAAATGAGACAGTTCTTGGGCGGCACGGTGGCTCAGTGGTTAGCACTGTCGCCTCAAAGCAAGAAGGTCGCTGGTTTAAGTCCAGGCTGGGCCAGTTGGCATTTCTGTGTGGAGTTTGCATGTTCTCCCCGTGTTGGCGTGGGTTTCCTCCGGGTGCTCTGATTTCCCCCACAGTCCAAACACATGCGCTATAGGTGAATTGAATAAACAAAATTGGTTGTGTGTGTGTGTGTGAATGTGAGAGTGTATAGGTGTTTCCTAGTACAGTGGCTGGAAGGGCATCCATATGCTGGAATAGTTGGCTGTTCATTCCACTGTGGCGACCCCTGGTAAATAAGGGACTAAGCCGAAGGAAATGTATGAGATAGTTCTTGTTAAGTTTCATTGGTGATTCCAAATATAACATTTAATTGAAAGCTGTGAAATCAGTTTTGGAGAATTTGATGTTTATGCATTGAAAGAGCTGCACTTGCTGCCAAAGAGTAATGCAATGACTTTACAAGCCAGAGATTGTTTGATTTAAAAGAAATGGACTTATTGCACCATATTCCCGGTTACATTTTCTGCCATTCAGTGTAATGCAAGTGGACTTCTGTGTTTCTAAAGAATTTTCTAATGTTAGTGAAGTCAGATCTGTAAAATGAATCAGAATGTTGCTTTTCTGAAACACACATCCAACTGTTGATTAAAAATGCATAAGAAAGAATGCATTTAAATGGCGAGGCTCTGTTCTTTCTTTTGATATATTGTGTTTTCAGATATTCAAACAACAAAAAATATTCTTCTTGACAACTTTTTTTTTTTTTTTGTCTGGGAAAAAAGTTTAAAAGATCACAGAAGAACTACAGTCACCAAACGCCGCACAATAACCCAACAATTGTTCTCAAATCTCTTCCTAAAAGCCTTTTTTGTGAAGCCAGTTTGAGGTGTTTTCTGAGCCAAATCAAGAATTCCCTGATTAGTCAGAGCGGCAGCATGCGGTGAGGAGATTTCACTAGTGAATAGTGTCTCGCAGCGTCGAGACAAGCCCAGATCTACAGATGTTCAGAAGCTGAAAGCACCAGGGCCAAGAACTAAGTAAACTTCAATACAAGTCTGAGGAAAAAAAAAAAAAGAGCGATATTTTTACGAGCAGGAATGAACTCTCCTTTCGTCTCCTGCTGATGTCACAGCCTGTGTCCTTGTGACGTGTGTTTCATGTCATCGGTTTTGAACTGTTATTCATTTTACTATAAGCTCCAGATTATTCCGTTCGCTCTTTAGCATTCCTGAAGCTCATCCAGAGTTTGTCTCGAGGCTCATTTCGGAATGATGATGAGCTTGAATCTTTGTTTAAGTGAAATGAATTCAGTGGCGCATCTCGGTCCAGAGGTTGTTTCTAGCTCTGTTAATAAAGTGAGGATAATGTCAAACCGGCCTGAGATGTTTAGTGGGCTTCATCTCATACAAACAGAGGCGGTCTTCCTCACCAGAGACTCTCCTCATTTCACATTCTCTCCTCTCATGCATGGATGTGCTCGGAAAACTGGGTGTTAAGAGCAGAAATGGAAGAATGGGACATTTTTTAATGTCCTATACATGCATGTGTGATGAGGGGGATGTTATGTAGTATCTGGTAAAAATAGATTTGTTCTGGCCAAAATGAGGTGGAAATATTATATATTGCAAGGAGGATGGATGGTTGAAAGAAAGAAATTCTGCAAACTGAAACTTCAAAGGAGAAACGTGTTTGGGATTCTTTAAATATATGAAGATGTGGGGGAGGGGGAGGGGTGTGAATAACACTGTTGAGAACCGGTAAGTTAGTAACTGTACTGTGGTGTTAGTAACTCTACTCTGGAGCGGGTTTCGCCGCTGCGATAGGATACTACACCAAAGTTGGCGACCCGGGGGTGTTACAGACTGTACCAAAAAGTGTATTTATTTTTTTAATTACGGGAGTTTTTAGGGAGAAATAATAATTTTTCCCATGAATCATCTGTTGAACTGCATCCCAATCATCACAAATACTGCAGAAGACCTATTGAAACCTGCATAGACACAAGATTCTCACAGAAATCAGTCAAGCTTGGTGAGATGCAGAGTGGATGGCAACATTAACAGCCTGAGGTATCAAGACATTTGTGTTGCCCATTACATTACAAACCACAGGAGAGGGCAAATTCTTCAGCAGGATAGCGCTCCTTCTAATACTTCAGCCTCCACATCCAAGTTCCTGAAAGCAAAGAAGGTCAAGGTGCTCCAGGATTGGCCAGCCCAGTCACCAGACATGAACATTATTGAGCATGTCTGTTTGTTGATGTTTTTAAAATTTCACATCAAAATATTGATCAAAATTGTATTCATTTGCTCTTAAAATCAAGGTTATTCCACCAAATGTTTACTTTTTAACTATTCTGAAGTTAAATCATTTTTTTTTCATGTTATTCATGAAACGTTGAAAAAACGTGTCTCAAGTATGGAATGACACATTACTTTTTACACAAACACATAACTATAAATAGTCAATTAAGAAGAACCTTTATTTTTCCACCCTTAGAACTTTATATGCCACTTAATTTTGCTATTAAAAAGGAAGAGTTTACAATAGTACACAACTGTTGGGTAAAGCACTCTGTTTTATAAATATATTACAAATATAATCTTGATTTATTGTTTAGCAAGGTGTTTTGTTGTTTTTCTTTGCACCACTACCAAGCAAAACTTAATTAGAAAAAATACAATTTAGTCAATTTCAGGCGTGGGGTTTACTTGATATATTGGTGTTGTATATGTAATCTGTTTAATCTAGGTGTGTGTGTGTGTCTGTGTCTGCAGGGGGTGAGGGTGAGGGACTGACGCTCGTTAATCTCCGTTTGTCCTTGAGAAGGTGGAGCAGTCTTGTCCTTCTGCCATCCATTTGCAATGCCAAACACATGCACACACACACACACACACACACACACACACACACACACACACACAC
>CAIGQV010019070.1:5281468-5292421 GCA_903798115.1 Danio jaintianensis | reverse complement strand
CACACACACACACACACACACACACACACACACACACACACACACACGCACACACACACACACACACACTGTGCCCATATGCACTAATTGTACTCTGATGCAAATATATATCAAGACATTCCCTGTGTGTCCAGCGCACAAACCCAGCTCAGGCATTAAGACGATGGTGATTAAACTCAGTCCCTGCAGGTTTGGCTCTCCACTGGCCACAATAACACACTGACTCAGGCTCATATTCATCTGATTACTGCCCACCTCCCCCATCTGTCCATCCATAATGACACACCTCTCTTTAGACTGCTGCAGAGCTTAATGTGAGAGAAAAAATCATTCTGATCACAGAAATACCCCAGAAAATCACAACCAAGGTTCACTGGAAATACATATCTTAGCCTACATTTAAAATGCTTTGCTCCGGGTACATTTTGTTTTACATTTCAGATGACAAATCCACTAGAGGGTGCTGTCTACATTTAGACAGTACCCTAGACGTAATTTAGGGTGCGTTTTGTTGTATATTTCAGATACACGTCCTTTCTTGTACATTTATACGAGAAGGCAGGCCTTGTTGTACTGACAATCTAGCGAAACCACTGTCCTAAACCCAACCAATAGTGTTTTCAGAAGCAGATGTAAGATAAATGTCCACTTTTAGTTTTACCTTGAATTTACATTGCTTGATTTTACATTTCTTTTGTGGAACCGTGTTTTACCAGACTCAAGTACAACTCCGTACAAAGTAAGCTACTGAGCAAACTGACCATGCCAGAAAAGTTGTCTATATGGAGATAGATTGGTGACACAAACATATTCAACTACAAATCACAGACACTATTAAGTTGTTTTTTGGTATTCATTTAGTGTTGTGCGAAGTAGGGCTGTGCGATTAATTGAAATCAAATCGCAATTGCGAATCAGAATTGCGGAACTATGCGGGAAGCCCACAATAAAACAAACAAACAGGAAAGCGCGGACAAGTAGGATGATGGCATCTGCCACTTCAGAAGCATTAATAGACAAATTCAAATAAAAGAAAAACAGCATGTCGGTAATATGGGAATATTTTGGTTTCAAAGTCACAGACACCGAACAAAAACAGGTCATTTGTAAGAGCTGTCACAGAATTGTTGCCACAGCACGAGGAAATACAACAACCAGCACCTAAAAAGCACCACAGATGGCTATATGAGGAGTGTCTTGCTAAAGAGTCAACTAAAAGTATAGCTAGTGACACTCAGTCTAGTAGCTAGCAACAGCAAAGTACAATTTTACAGTTGTTTGCAGCTGTTACACCATATGAAAATATCACGAAGGCACCAGGCGATAACTATCGCCATAACTCACTACTGTTTGCTCTAAAGAAAAATGAGTGTTTAGTTTCTGAATATTTATAAAGAAATTTTATAAAAGAAAACACTCACTGCATTTTAACTTCGTAGTAAGAAGATACGATACAGAATATTGAGCTGAAGCTTGACTAAAAAATTAAATCGCAAATCAAAGCGAAATTGCAATATCTTTAAAAAAAATCTCAATTGGATATTTTCCCCAGATTGCACAGCCCTGGTGGAAAGAAGTGCATGAAAATAATCCTTTATTTATTGATAATATGTCCCTGTAAATATCATTAGTGTGAAAAGGGACACAAATTGTTGGTGTCATGCTGCCACCTAGTGTTTATTTTACCTAGAAACTGCAGTCAAACATATGTTGAAGTACTTTTTGTAATTTCACAAAAATGTAGGCCGAGGCACGTATTTCGGGTGAGCCTCTGTTAGAAAATCATATACAACCCTACATAGGAATACTAATTCTCATTATTCATCATGCAACAATATAAGAATATTTGCCTCACAGACATAAGAGACATACCTGCATAAAGCCTGAAATGTGCACTTTTAAATGAGCCAACTCTTTTTGAAAACAAGTATTGTCTTTTAATATTGCTTTAAGTAATATTGTAATGATGCGGGGTGGCAACAAAGGTGAGGATCCAAACACAGTTTATTTATAGAATGGTCATACAGGCAAGGTCAAAACAGGGACAGACAGGAGCATGCAGATAATCCAGAGGAGTAGTCTGAGCAGGCGAATGGTCGAGACATGTGGCAAAACAACATAAACAGTAAACAAAACACAGGATCAAACACACAGAAGGCAAGACAAGGACAACATTTTGAAATGCTCTCTTAGGGTCCAATCACACCGAACATGCTTTTTGTGTTGAGAAGCGCATCTTTTGAATGGTTTACTAACGGCCATGAGTGTTTTGTGTTGTGTTCACGCTGCTTATGCACTCTGCGTGCCTTGCGTTTTAACCACCTGCTGCGCCTCGCGTTTTTGCTGTTGCATGCTGTGTGCTTGCAGTTGAAAAAAGTCAAATCTGAGCATAAAAAGCACGCTACGTCACTCGCGTCTTTTTTCATTGTCCAATTACATGAAAGCAAAGGTGGGGTTTCCATTGAGGTGACAGCAGTGTTTGTGTTGTCAAGACAACTACGGAGACTTTAAAGATGAAGGAGAGACTAGTGGTTACAACTGTACCAATATCAACAACGCTCATGCACAATACACAGCTGATTCAGTGGTTGTCTAGCGGTATAAAAAGGGCACTGCACTTATTTTTTTCTTGTCAACAAAAAGAACGGAGCGTTTAACGTTCTAACGTTTTAAGAACGAAAAATCGCGTTTGGTGTGATCGGCCCCTAACAGATCACAAGACTCGGCACAGATATGTGTGTGTGAGGTGTTTTTATAGTCCAAGTTATGAGTCTTCATGAGCTTCAACTGTGTGTGTCGTCATGGAGTGATCTGGGACTGGTGTGTGAATGAAGTGCATGATAGGAAATGTAGTTCAGTTCAGTGTGAGTGTTCTCCAGCAGCCTGCAAGGGCAGCACTGCTGGTGATCATAACAAATACCTCTAAACCCAACCATCATTTATGAGCAAATCAAAATAAATTGTACGAATGAGATCAAAAAAGTTAAAAATTGCTTTGAGATGACGTTGGGAAATCCAATATTACAACCAATCGCATAAAAACTAATAAATCAGAACCAAGCCACCACCACTGAAACACTAAGCACACACCACAAATGTTTAATTTTTACAACCTCCAGGCAGAAACAGCTTTCGTCTGATGATGCTAACTGCTCATGAGTAGGACGTGATTCTGATTAAGACGAATTACGAGAACTGGGCTTGCAGGGAAAGGATTTGTAACCCCTCAAAGATGAATTTCCCACAAACAGTCACCTGGAAAATGAATTATGCTGATGGCTTCTTCCGTCTCCATTTTCAATGAATAATCCGCATTAGGATGCACTGGCGACTGATGTTGTCACATATGAACGTATAGTTTGCATATAATCAGCTTCTGCCTGGATGCAGCCGGCCTTCAACTGAGACTCCATAACAGCTTCTGAATGCTAATGTAACAAATGCAGAATGTAAACGTCTGAAGAAGTGACCCGAGTCTGTCACTGTCACCTTGCATCTCACATCTGCAGGGTTAGACCTAGAACAATATTCATGCTGCTTGTATTTATTATTTATAGGGGTCTTGTTATGCTTTTTACACTTTCAGATTAGTGCTGGATTTTCTATATCAGTAAGAAGCCCTTTAAAGACCTCAGTATTTCAGAGTTTTTATCCTTGCTTTACTACAAATAGAACATGTTTTTTTTTTTTTGGAGTTAAACAATTGTAACCACAAATTAGAAATGCCTTTGCTACACTCACAGTAGTTTGAACAGTAGTATGATATCTGTGATATAGAGTTATTAGCCCTCCTGTTTAAAGTTTTCATCAGTGTTCAGTAGGGGTGTGACAAGACACTTACTCAACGAGACGAGATTTTTACAGTATTTTTAAGAAATTTCGATGATGAAATGCATGAATGGAAAATATTTGATTCAACTGAAAAAAATCACAAATTGCAAAACTATTTATGTGCTTTTTTAAATCAACTTGTAATGAATGTTATTTTACTTCTATTTTAATTAATTCTATGCAGTAAAGGACATAGAAACACTGCTAAATATTTTGCTAATATATTAATGGAAAATTAATTTTAAATACTAGCAAAATATTTGCTAATATATGAATGGAAAATAGATTTTTATTCAACTGAAGAAAAATCACAAAATACAAAATAATTCAGGTGCTTTTTTTAATCAACTTGTAATGAATGTTATTTTACACTTATTTTAATGAATTATGCCATAAAGGACATGCAAACACTGCTAAATATTTAGCTATAAACTACTGACTGGCTTCTTCCCTGTACTATTTCACATGAGAATCGAACTCCTTTCCACAAATTGAACTTTTTTTTATTTTTTATTTATGTAATCATGTCATTTTTGGGTTTTTTTTTTTTTTGACGGGGCGACGCGGTGGCGCAGTGGGTAGCACGTTCGCCTCACAGCAAGAAGGTCGCTGGTTCGAGCCTCGGCTGGGTCAGTTGGCATTTCTGTGTGGAGTTTGCATGTTCTCCCCGTGTTCGCGTGGGTTTCCTCCGGGTGCTCCGGTTTCCCCCACAAGTCCAAAGACATGCGGTATAGGTGAATTGGGTAAGCTAAAATTGTCCGTAGTGTATGTGTGTGAATGAGTGTGTATGAATGTTTCCCAGTGATGGGTTGCAGCTGGAAGGGCATCCGCTGCGTAAAAACATATGCTGGATAAGTTGGCGGTTCATCCCGCTGTGGCGACCCCAGATTAATAAAGGGATTAAGCCGAAAAGAAAATGAATGAATGAATGAACGTAGTTTGATTACGTCGTTTACATGTCTGTACTGCACTTCAATAATGCTACTGAAATAGGAATACTCCACACGTCTTAATTCGATTAGTGTTTACGACGATTATGGCTTTAAGCGTATCTAAAGTGCTATTCCATCGCAAGGTTATGAGCCGTGGTTAATGCGTGTGGCTGCAGATGTAGCAGCCTCTGCTTTGGGATGTGGCAACCCTTGAACTTCGGTGAAGAAAAAATCGGTTACGTCACACTCACCTGCTCCAAACGAGTGATGCGCAACTCCGAGGCCAGCCTGTCAGGTGTGTGCAAAGCACTTGATGTGCGGTTCTAATCCAATCCTGCCTCCAATCTTTAGTGCTAAATTCACCCTCACGCTCCATCATAACATCACAACTTACGAGACAACTTTTCACCTCAACGAGAAATCTCGTTGCGATTTAGTCTTGCGAGATCTCGCAGCCCGAGATCTCGTCACATCCTTAGTGTTCAGTGTTTCGTATAATGTTTTTGTTGGTGGAGAAAGTCATATTTATTTTAGTTTGGCTGGAATAAAAGCAGTTTTTACATTTTTAAAAACTATTTCTAGGGTCAATATTATTAGAGAATAATTAATATTGATTAAACTCTATATTATTATTATTATTATTATTATTTATTATTATTATATATTTTTTTTTGATTGGCTTCAGAACAAACCACTGTTGTGTCTAAAAAAAATTGTTAAACAGCACTTGGGAAATATTTGAAAAAGAATTGAAATTTCAAGAATAAAAATTAAAAGAATATTCATTTCGCCAATTATTATTATTATTGGCATTTTTATTTTATTTTTTTCAAAAATCATGGTTACAAAAAATAAATCCATAGTTGTTTTTTGTTGGAGGTAACTAGTTGTATTTTGCCTTCTTGTCCAAAATATTTTATTTCTAATATACTGGATCTAATATACTGATACACATGAATTTTCTTCCCCCTCTGTTTACATTTAAAGACATAACCAATGTTACTGTATATGTAAACTGTGTGTATGCTTTTGATATAACCCTGTGTGTATTTGACAGCTGATTTGAAAGAGAACTTTAATACTTTTATGCACTTTCTGTTCGCATGCTTTGTTTCTGAGTGCTTGGAAAGCTGTATATCAGGAGTTTAAACTGACAAGACCTTAAGACGGATTTGGATGTTTTATTCGTTGGAGTAACCGAAGCACAAGCTGGACCTTGATCTTTCTTCCTACACCTTTTAACCTTAAAAAGTAAAAAAAAAAAAAGACTAATTTTTAAAAGTTTAAAGTGATATATTGTCTTGGTTGGTGTTGTATATTATGCTACAAAAACCTTGTAATAAGCTGCCAGTACATTTTCTGTTATTTTACACACTTATTTCTCTATATATTATTTCTTATACATTATATTAGTTCAAACCACTAAAATGTCAATAAAAGTCACTTTGTTTTTTAACATCAAAAGTCGACAGAGCAGAGATCAAAGTCCCATAATGCAATGTACAATTGTAAATAAACAGAAAACACTTGTGAATCACAAAGTACGGAAACCGTTAATTAACAGATATTTATTACAGTGTGGCTTGTTAGGATTGGACAATATCTGGAATCCAAGGCTTTAAAAAATCTAAATACTGAAGTAACGCATTTAAAGTTGTTCAAACTAAGTGAACCATGCACATTACTAATCAAAAATTTGAGTTTTGAAAATAGGAATTTTATTAAATATCTTCATGGAACACGATCTTTAGTTAATATTCTTATATTTTTTTGGCATTAAAATCAATCTATAATTTTGCCCCTACAATATATTTTTGCCTTTTACCAAAAAATGAACACATGCAACATAAGACTAGTTTTGTATATAAAGAGATATAAACTCATATAAATATAAAATAAATATACTCATATTAACAGTTTTTTCTTTTAATTTTTTTTCTAAATTGGCCATTTACATCATGCTATATTATAAATATTGTAAATTATTCAGAAGGTGTCTTGAGCTCCAACTTTGCAGAGGAATCTTTTTTTTTTTGCATTTAATACAGTATATTTTGTTTAATATATTGACATCAGCTATCGGTATAACACCAAGCAACCAGTATAGAACCACCTTAGCAACAGAATGATAATGCCAACCCAGGCTCATTCTGAAAACGTACCGCTATATACATTTCTGGAGAGTGCCAAATACGTCCTAGGAGCTACGTTTTTTTGCAGTTTTTGTTTTCGCGAATCCACCAGAGGCCGCTGTGTACGCTTTTTGAGATCTCAAATTTCTCTCGCAAGTGCCATTCATGCCTGTTCTTCTCGCATAATCCACCAGAGGCCGCTGTCGACTGACTGACTGACCGATCGACTGACCCACCCTACTCCTTCTCTAAACCCAACCGACAGTGTTTTCAAAAGCAATCCAGAAAAAGAAAAACCCCCGCCTGCTTTTTACCATGTTTTCAGATTTTACCACATTATCACCCTGTTATTTACTTGTTTATTATATTTTTTGGCTTCTGTTTTTGTCTTACCTGCTTTCTGG
The DNA here is from genome assembly GCA_903798115.1 of Danio jaintianensis. Lineage (NCBI taxonomy): Eukaryota > Metazoa > Chordata > Actinopteri > Cypriniformes > Danionidae > Danio > Danio jaintianensis. Next base: position 5,285,122 of record CAIGQV010019070.1, on the reverse strand, counting down.
AACCGTTCTTTGCCAGACTCTAATCCCGTCGTCTTGGTCAACTCCTCTCTGTGTCTCAAGTCCACTGACGTACATGGCGAGCTACTGATCAAACTGGTAACAGTGGGAAAGCCGTCCACACAGAGGTAAGCGGTCAGCTGGTAAGTGCAAAAAGAAATGGCGTCATACCACCCTGTATAGCGTTCGTTTAAAAAAACTAAATGCAGCCATACGTACTTCTGGCTACATAATTTGTGATCTCCAGAAATGTATATAGGGCTACGTTTTCAGAATGAGCCTATGTTGGATAATGCTCTGCACACCAACCTCTATTCTATAATCATTAATTGACTATACATTTTTCATGCATGGCGTTTTTCACAGAAAATGTAAAAATGTACTTGCTATAGGTACATCAGTAGCATGTCTTTCTACACTACATACTGTACATCTAACTTAGTGAATTCTCTTACTTTTCTTTAAAATAAACTTTGATGGTAGAACTTCAGAAGAAAGTTTTTTTTCTTTTTTTCTTTAGATATTCAGGAGTTGGAACAGAGAAGTGTGAGTAATTAAGGATTAAATCCATGCGTTTGGTGTTGAATATGTGCGGTAGGTCTCTCTTCCTCTCGCACAGGCTGTCCTTTTCCTGCTCGTTTTTGATCTCGCTGAGACTTAGCGAGGTTAATAATGCCGCACATTAATATTTTATCAGACTTCTCAATTAAAGCTTTATTTGCAGGAGAAGATTCCTCTATAATGAATTCCCTCTTTCACTTGATCAAACACACACACACATACACACAAATGCATTCTCTCTCATTCCAGATTCTCACATATATATAAGAGTATATGTGTGTGTCAGTCAGGTCTGTCTTTCTTCACAGTGGGGAACAAATGCTCTCATAAAGACAGTAAAGCCAAATCACGTAGATTATCAGTTGATGGTGCCCAGGAGGAAACAGCTTTGTAAACATGATAAATAATTCTCTAAAAATGTTTAAAGTGTTGTTGTTGTTTTTGTCAAGTGTATTTAAAGATGACTGAAAAGCACACTAGAGAATTATTGTGTGTGTGTGCATGTGTGTGTGCATGTGTGTGTGCGTGCGCGTGTCCGTGTGTGTGTGTGTGTACTTGGAGAACTATTTGTCTTTGTGAGGCCAGTTTGACATTTGGATCATCAGAATGAGCACCAAGAGAATAAAGTGGGCAGTTTTCTGCCACCTCTTCAAAGGGTTAAGTCTTGGTTTTAGGGTCAAGGTTAGAATTGGGTTAAGGATATTTAGGGTCAGGTGGCGTGGTGGGTAACACGATTGCCTCACAGCAAGAAGGTCGCTGGTTCGAGCCTCGGCTGGGTCAATTGGCATTTCTGTGTGGAGTTTGCATGTTCTCCCTGTGTTGGCGTGGGTTTCCTCCTGGTGCTCCGGTTTCCCCCACAAGTCCAAAGACATGTGCTATAGGTGAATTGAATAAACTAAATTGGCCGTAGTGTATGTATGTGATTGAGTGTGTATGGGTGTTTGATGAATGAATGAATATTTAGGGTCAGGCATAAGTTGTAATGGTTAATTTTAGGTGAACAGGCTTTTGTACATACATTGGTTTGTGACTGCATCAGTTTGTGTGTGTGTGTGTGTGTGTGTGTGTGTGTGTGTGTGTGTGTGTGCGTGTGCACGTGTGTGTGCGTGTGTGTATTTGTGAGTTTGTGTATTTGTGAGTTTGTATGTCTGTCTGCACACACATTTTGAGTTTCTGTGTGTGTTGTATGTGCATGCATATGTACTTGTGTATTTTGTTGTACATAAGTGCTTGTATTTGAGTTTGTGCGGGTGTGTATTGTATATGTGTGTGCATATGTGTTTGCGTGTGTGTGTGTGTGTGTGTGTGCGTGTGCGTGTGCGTGTGTGTGTGTGTGTGTGTGTGTGTTACAAAAAGTGGTTTCAAGCATCAAAACAACAGTGTTAAATAACTTTTTATCTGTTTATTTAATTGTTCAGTATAATTTTTTTTACTTTTTGTGAGCCCAAATAAATTACCATCAGACATGTTTACAATGATTTACAGAGGGTATTCAGTAAAATGTCATTCAATCTAACAATGGTTTATGTAACAAAAATAATAGTAATAATAATAATCTTGACAGGCATATTTTCTTTTTAAGAAAGATGATTTAAAAAAATGTAAAATGTTACGAAAGTTTACATGACCTCTTTTTATTTAATATATTTTACTGTTATACGAATACTGGTCAGAACAAGCTTTTTTTCTTTTTCTCTTTTTATTAATTAAAAAAAACCGTATATTAAATGTATATAAGCGTATATAAGTACACCCCTCACAAATCTCTCTTTTAAATTCATATTTTTAATAGGAAGCTATACAATATTATATTTGTGCATATACATTAGATTAGTCAGTACTGAAGCCAAATCTGGAGCTTATCTAACAAAATAACTTATGATTTAAAACTAAAAACTAGTTCACCCAAATTTATATGTTATAGAAAAATACTAAATACAAATTTAAAAAAGAGGAAAAATCAAGAGAAGCAAAAAAATGTAAAAATTTAGTTAAAATTTTGTAGGTTGTAATTTTTTTTTTGCAATACTTTGCTTGAATTTAATTGTATTATCTTTCAATTTCTAAATATGTTTGGTGACTAAAATATTATTTTAATAAATATATCTGTTTAATAAATCTTTTGTTTAAATGCACCAAAATACATTGCCTATATTAACTGAGAAATGGGTAAAAATATTCATTTTCAAAATGGGGTGTACTCAATTATGCTGAGCACTGTACATCATTCATCTATTACTTCAACTTATTTCTTCTTTTACTTATCTCTTCTTTTTACCTGAGACATACATGAGCTTTATATGAGACATATTTCATCCTTTTGGCATCTTTGACATATTGTATGGTTAATTCACCATTTGTACATTGACATATTATAACATAGACCCAAAAAATATATAGTACTGCAAACAGCCATTAACTTAAATGATTTTGTTCGTTTTCAATCACCTTTATTCATCAACATATTTCACATATATTTAACATATTTAATAATATATGTATACAACTTTTTAAATTGATTAATATCCTGACATTGTTTGATATCTGTTCCAGACTGTTCCATAATTTCACACCACATACAGACATACACAAACTTTTTAAAGTTGTCCTTGTTTTCAGCCTCCTGATTTTGTTCTTCTCTCAGATTATACCCCCCTTGTCTTTCTTCAAAAATTTCAGAAGTAACTTATTCCTAGGTTTAAACATAAATTGTGGCGTTTTAAATTTAACCAAAGCCATTAAACTTAAGTATCTTCAATTCTAAAAATAAAGAACTTGTATGCTTCAAAAACCCCACATTTTCTAACATTCTAATTACTTTTCTTCTTATTTAGGATGTGCATTTTCACATTCTGATTCCAATGCCTAATTATGAAAGGAAGTCCTAAGTCCTAAGAGGCCATGCATTCAAATATTTTGTCTCTTGTTTTGTCGTGATCATGACTTAATTATCTCGTGATTTCAACATAACAACTCGTGATCTCAACATAACAAAAAGTTTTATTTTTTTTAAAGTTATTTTTTTGCATTTATTTATGTTTTAATTATTATTATTATTATTATTATTATTATTATTATTATTATTATTATTATTAT
>CAIGQV010019070.1:5262977-5274858 GCA_903798115.1 Danio jaintianensis | reverse complement strand
TCTATCTATCTATCTATCTATCTATCTATCTATCTATCTATCTATCTATCTATCTATCTATCTATCTATCTATCTATCTATACAAACACACAAACAACAGCATTACTTAATTTGTACACTAATTAGATTTGTTTCTGATTGCGGCACCTTTAGAAAAATGTTTTCTGAGAAAAATGGTGACGTGTTGAATACTTAATTTCCCCGCTGTATCTCTGTGTATGTACAGTACTGCAAAACAATTTACCTATAATAATCATCAGTGAAGTGCAATCTTTTAATGCTCAGAATTATGATCTGGCATGTTTGGTTTTGCTGTGTTGCTTGCAGCGTCGACACATTGTCATAACGCTGATGTTTCATTGGTTTACCTCCAGCTGAAACACACATACTAACACTCTCTCTCACACACATACACACACGCACACACACACACACACACACACACACACACACACACACACACAGGTAAAGTGTTGTGAGTGTGATAAACTGAAGGATTTCGTCTCATTCCCAGCATTCCCTTCAGTCTCATCATGATCCCCGTGAGGATTGTTTCACGCCGGGAATATCTGTGTGGCGGCTCTATGGCTTGTACCCTACTGTGGTTAAACATATAATCATCCATAACCTTCTCAAATGGCCTATATCTTCCTTTTCTAGCTCTCACACACACACACACACACATACACAAAGGCTGTTTACTCTCAGCATGCGGATGATCAGACCCAGAATGTTCGCAGCGTGGCATCGTGGGTAATGTGACTTTCCAGCACGGCGCCGCTGCAATCATACACTTAGAGAAAGGGAAGAGCAGGAGGAAAGAGGTGAAGACACAAAGAGAAACGCTGAGAAGAAAGACTGATGATGGAGAGAGAATGCGAGATGTGTTTTACATCAAATGAATATCTCAGGTCTCGGCGACATCATTTGTGGAGGAATTTCTGTCTGCTGTCAGAGCTGTGAAGCTTTCTTTAGTTTGCCTGTGTGTGTGTATGTGATTGTGAATGCATGTATTTGGGTTTGTGCATGTGTGTGTGTTTGTGTGCATGTGTGTGTATGTGTGTGTGTACTTGTTTATGTGGTTTATGAGAACATTTCAGTTGAGTAATCGACCTGGAAAATAGCAACTTTTAATTCCAGTCAGTTTTAGTACACAATGTAACTTCAGAAAAGTCGAGCTTTAAAGAGGAAAATATTTTCATTTTTTGAGCGAGATGCTAATGGTCTAATCTGATTCAATGATCTTTGCTATGCTAAGCTAAAGGTGTACTCACACTAGGCTATCCGAACCGTGCCTGGGCGTGTTTGACCCCCATTTCCCCATTTGTTTGACAAGTGTGAGTTCTCCGAATTGCGCTCGGGCGTGGTTCATTTGGCCAACCCTTGCCCGGTTGGTAGAGGTGTGCCACAGGCGGTTCGGTTGGGATTTGGTGCAGTACGCTGACAGCTTTTGTGGGGGGAAAATGTATTGAAATGCTTTTTGCATTCTCAGAATACCTGCACAGTCTTAAGGTCTTTGCACACTGAAGCCCGAAATTTTCATATGCATTTTTTTCGTATTCATAACCGAAAAATTTGTCACGTACACAAACCTTGCACACTGACTCCGAGGCGTATTAACTAATCCATTCCAAAATAATGCAAAACATTTCGTGGTCAATTCAAGCAATGACACTTTGTTCTCCTCTCTTCTCCAGAGAAAAAGAAAGAGGAATAGGCTGCATATTATGTTCATCCAATACTAGAAGGAGAGTTCAGCTCATTATCAAAGAGCTGCGCTGGATTATCCCCAAATGGAAACTTTATTTCAAGAAATCAGTGGAATTTTGATACATTGCTTGTGATACTTCACATGATTACATACGTAAACAAATCGGAACAAAGACTGGCAGTACCTATAGACATTATAATGGCGGCCGCGCTGAAGTATCGGAGCAACGTGAGCGGACCATGAGGCGATTATAATGTCCATGAGTACGTCAAATGTAGGGAGAGACACACACAAACACACACACACACACCAAACAGCAGCAGGGGAGAGGTGCATTGTGTCTTTATTTTAGGCACTTTATGTTTGTCATAAAGTTATCTGTGGTTCAAGTGACGGCATTTTGTATTTTGCCCTTTCGCTTGTACAGTGGCTATGAATTGTCAAAATACCTCTCAAAGCGCTTTTTCGGATGCGAAAAATAAAAAATAAAAATCAAACCTGGTTCGAATTTTTTATGACAGATAAAAGTTTCGCAATCAGTGTGTCAGTACGATTCACACAACGTGAGGTCGAATTTATTTTTTGCCGTGCGAAAATTATGGACGATTCAGTGTGCTGTAACCTTTAGTGCAAAGCGCATCTGAGCGTGAAACTGAAGACGCAACGTCACTTTTAAGGGATTATTTCATATGGATTTATTAATCATTCTTACTTTTCATTGAACATGAACTGTTCATTAAAGATGCAAACCCCTCGCTGCACGTAAGCTGCACCTTCAGCAAACTTCCTTTTAAAGCACGATAGCTTTATGAAAGTCTATGAGCTCCAAAAGTGGTGCATCTGTTCAACAAAATATTTGGCTGTGTCACTGCATCCCAAATGACTCAAAATAATACAAAACAATATAACTAAAGCAATCTCCATTTTACTGAGCGAGATCAATTCTCTTCAAAACTGAACAGTCGCATCATCGATGACGTAAGCGTGCTCGGGCTCGGAAGGTAAAAGTGTGAGTGCAGGCCGAGGGAGAGAGGGGAAGGGGGGGCAATCACAGTGATGGAAATAACATTGTTATAAATAAACGCAGTTACTTTTTTCAGTAACGAGTAAAATTAATTACTGTTTATTCTGTTATAACGCCATTATCATTACTGACAATAAAATATGCGTTACTTTCATTTAGAACACTGAAGCAGTTTTCATGTGAGCAGTGTCTCTCTCAGCCAACCAGCAGAACGCATAACCAACCAGTGATGATGATTGGTGTACGTGAACGTGAATGTGGTGTAACTGAGAACATGATGATTGGCTAAGATAGAGTACATTTCCATCATTTGCCAATCAGAGGCAGGGTAGTGCGGGTGTTTACACACAAGCTCACGCACAGTCAGTGGCACACACCAACGACCAGGAGTCAAATCCAACAAGCTCAAAGGTAGCGTTTGCAAACTGCAAACTGGAAATATAAGCACTACTTTACCTTCATTGAGGTGAAAGGCAAGAATGTTTATGTATCGTGCAACTTAAGCCCAGAAAAAAAGAGTTTCTCTGTGTCAGTGACAAGTAATTCTAATGTAATGAAGCGCCTCACGTCGTCACATGCTGCCACAAAATTAGTGGCTACGCAGGTGATAATGTGAGCACTGCTAGCAAAGGAGGAGACGAAGCACGACGTCAAAGCAAATAAAACTTGATTTTTCTCCACGTTAAACACTTATTACTCAGACAGAATGAAACAAAATAATATCTAGATATATAGTTGAGAACATGCTGCTGTTGCCTCTTGCATTGTCCCACAACACCATTAAAATAGTGTAGATTAGTGTACAATGTTTTATATTTATTTCATAGTCATTTCACAATTTTTTTTTTTTTTTTTTAAGTAACGCGATAGCTACTTTCCCTGGTAATTAGTTACTTTTATGATTATGTAACTTAGTTACTATTTGTGAGAAGTAACTAGTAACTAATTACTTTTTTAAAGGAGCATGCCCAACACTGGACAATCGTGCCTGGGCATGATTCAAGACAACTGTGCCTAGTGTGAGTACACCCTAAACTAAAAGTGCTATATAAAAATGGCAAAACTTAACTTTTTAACTCTAAGGGAGCTGTAAAGTGAGCCTATTTCCAAAAAAAAAGTGGAGTGTTCCTTTAAAGCAACAGGTTTACTCACTTTTTAAAATAAATTAATCACTTTTTATTAAGGTCAGATAAACTCAACATTGTGGTTGTGTTCTAAGGCCCAATCCCAATTCTATTTATGTACCTCTACCCCTTCCCCTTGGTGCTTGAAACAGAGTGTGAAGGGGAAGGGCTTAAAAATTTACCCCTAAGAAATGGGACACCACTACAACACCTGCACACGTCATCATATGTCATCGTGCTCTCTTGCTTCATATGAGATAGACGATCGTGACTGTTGTATTTATTCCAGTTGCGTTATTTTTTGGTATTTATCTTCAGGAAATCACTGAAGGCATATATCATGTTTTCATAATGATATAATGTGGCAATAAGATCTTAACTGTATTGTGCATTTACACCATGGCCATTTTCATCTATGTAAACACACGAAAACAACATTATACCAGACACTGTAAAAAGCTCATTCCCAGCCACTAGACTTTTCTGACAGGGTATTCGAGTGTCATTGAGTGACAGAATGTTTTGGGACTGCTATACAGGAGTTATTATTAGGGATTATAGATAGCGAAATTTTGCGGTTTTTATTTTAGCATTTTTCTTAAAGCATGACGGTAAAACACGAACGCTGTTACGAATGTATTAAAACATGTGCATCTCCTTACTTCCGTGTGCAGCCATGCTGCCGCTGTAGATAGTGTTTTTTTCCTTACCCCTTGGTTTCGAGTGTGGTCCTGAAAAATCTCCATTTCGAGGGGTATCTAGCCTTTCCCCTTAGCCCTTGTCGTAGTTGCCGACCTTCTCATCAATTAGACACTATCAGACTGGAGGTTTTGGATACCAGAAAATAGACTTTATTCACATAATAAAGCAGAGATGTCTGAAAACAGCCCTTCAGGACAACCTGAAGTCTCCCCTAGACAATCTGAAGTGTTTTGTCTCCATCATCCTGCTTCACACACCTCTGTGTTCCTGTGACCATCTTAGGAAGTCTTTACTGAAAGGTCATACATATGTTTAGGTGGTCATGTTACTCTTGGCTCTCAGCCATCTGGCTAAGGTCTATGTAAGCAACTGTTTTTACCCTAGAGATGTCACTTCATAGATGCAACTTCTGTTTACTTATATTGTTATGATGGTACATTAACTTGATAATATGTCACTCACTCTCCTGAATACTTCTGAAACATATACAGTTTCATATGAGTATTTAACATATATAATCAGTGCTTTACATATTCAGTTATTCTCTAGCTTCTCATAGTTGCTCCTGCTCTTCTACAGGCTGCTCATCTTACACAAACCCTGTTTTAGCCTGGCTCATGCCTGTCTCATGTTCACTGCATACTTTAGAGAATAACACAAACTGCTTCACACTTCGAGAATAAAGAATTTTCATCACCCTACACCTTCAAGCTAAAGAGAATTGGGATAAGGGTGAAGGACCTAGGGGTAGAATTGGGATTGGGCCTAAAAGAACTTTGTTTTTTGGAATTTATATGTTTTAAATCTTAAGAAACATCTATGGAAAGGTTTATGAAACAATAAATGTCAATAAAGAACTTTTATATTTAAAAGTTTTGAATATTTATATTTAAAGTGTTAAATCAGCATAATAAATACTTAAAACAACAACAATAAAATGCTGGAAACACATTACTTAGTTTTTGTAACATAATTTGTAAGACCAACTTACACAGTATATCATTGTTGTTTGTTATATGCTTTTCTGTTTTGGTTATGTCTCTTATAATGAGTTTTAGGTGTGGATAAATATAGAAGCATTAAGGTTAATACCCCTTTAAATAAATTGTGAAAAAAAAAATCTGAAATTGATAGTATGTCAAATGTAAAATTCTGAAATTATATATTACTTTAATAATCTGCTTTATTTGTTTGAAAAATATTTTTACAAGGATATGCTGGTGCATTTGTCACCCTTGATTTATTATTAGCGTGTCTGAATGTAGAATGAAATAGTTTTTTAGGCAACTAATGTGCCTTGGGTTGTGTACAGCACATTTGTCAAAAATATTATGCATTTCTTTTGGCGTAAAACTTCTTGAAATAGGTTAACAAGTAGCCCCATTTTGGTTTCTGCATCAAATAAAAGTCCCAAAAGTTGTTTTATACACATACAAAGAATGATAAATTCCTGTCTACTTTAATCAGTCAAATAACTTTGATTTAAAAAAAAAAGCTGTAGAAAGGCAGTGAAGGCCCAGACAGCAGCTGAAATCTCTCAGTAGTTATTCAGGAACCCTCTGCCCTTCATCATTGTAAATGAATATCAGGTGCTTCAGTCCAACATCTACATTAGCAGGATGATGAAGATGAAACAGAGTGGACATTTCAGCAAGACAATGATCCATAACAGCCAAGGAAACTCTCAAATGCTTTCAGAGAAAGAAAATCAAGCTGTAGAATGGCCCAGCCAATCACCTGACTAGAATCCAATAGAAAATACAAATTAAAGATCACATTTGATAGACGAGACCCACAGAACCATCAAGATTTTTACACTCTGTTGAAATCTGTGAAAAAAATCACACCTGAGCAATTCATGTGACTTCATTCTCCACATGAGAGGCGTCTTTAAGCTGCCATCATTGATTATTGTTTTAAATATACTTGACAAGATTAGTTTTTTGGCTATATAAACTATTGTCATCCTCAATCACATTGTAGTGGGTGGTAAAAATGGATGACAGTCACATAAAAAAAAAAAAAAAACATGTTTGAAACCTCTTTTCATATTTGTCCTGGATGCACAACATACTGCTGTAAGCAAATCTGCATCAAATGTCTGTAAATTTTCAGTACAACAATTGAGAAACACTATACTGTATATTAAAGAATATTTTCCTCTCTGGGCTGCTTGTGTCTCGGTGATGGGAGATGCAGAGATTTTTGGCTTGTGGAGAGTTATCGAACACTTCCACCATCAGAAAAGCCATTCACTTAAGAGGCTGCTATCATCTTCCCTGGGGACCTCTCAACACACACACATACACACACACACACTTCTGAAGAGCCCGTCTGATGGTGTCGCACTGAGCTTGTGTGAGGAGTGTTTGACTGGCCATTACAACAGGAAAGTGCACAAGCTAAAAAGCGAGGCTTCGAACTTTCGAATCACAATCCACACACTTCTGCAGCACACTAAAAGATGCCACTTCACTGCTGATGCAAAATTGAATCCTCAAGTATGACAATGTACATGAAATGGAACTGCAGAAGGAGAACTATAACAATCTTTGCATCTAGTGTGCAAGGGGCTATGGGTAATAGTAGATTACCAATTTTTGTATGCTTGATTTGAGACACCTTTCTATTTAGGATCATGTTTGCACCTGGTACTAAAAACCAATTTTGTCAGCCTGATCACAAAATGCATATGTAAATGAGGTCTAAAATGATAGTTCAGCCAAAAATGAAAGTTTGATTTTAGCAGAGGCCACTTTTCCACCTACGTACCAAACAGTTCTATATACAGTACAGTCAGGTATGGTTCCATGTGAGCCTGTTATGAACTATTACAAACTGTTCCTGGCAAAGATTTCTTGGAGACATGCTGGACTGGTAGAGCATGTGTGCATAAAGTTGTCATCTGTTGCATGGCTCCCAGTTTCTCCATAGCTGGCTAAGCAGAGGAATACTTACTTACTTACTATCTATCTATCTATCTATCTATCTATCTATCTATCTATCTATCTATCTATCTATCTATCTATCTATCTATCTATCTATCTATCTGTCTGTCTGTCTGTCTGTCTGTCTGTCTGTCTGTCTGTCTGTCTGTCTGTCTGTCTGTCTGTCTGTCTGTCTGTCTCCTTCAAGCTATCTAATATATCTATCTACAGTATCTATTGTTATTCAACAAAGTAAATATATATAGGTATAAAAAAAACAAAAAAAAACATTAGTCTACAAAAGAGAAGTGGATCATCATCGTCTCTATATGCACAAGACACTTTCTTATTAACATGCCAGACATGTTTCTGGAATACATTGTGCAATTCTGAGTGTGCTTCACACAGGTGAGTGCGTCTGACAAACCACCTGTAGGAGACACTCCCTTTACTCTCCATATGCACCAGACACTTTCTCGTAAACGCTCCGTGTTTTTTGAAACATTGTGCAATTCTCAGTGTGATCCACACTGGTGAGTGGACTTGACACACCACCTGTAAGAGATGTACACTTTCCATATGCACCAGACACTTTTTCTTATAAACACTCCATGTTTCTTGGAATGTATATGTATGTGTGTTTGTTTGTATGTGTATGTATATGAGTATATATGGTTATGTAAAAAACTGGTAAACTAAATTAGACTTATCAGGGCATCTACATATTGATACTCTCTGATGATGAAGTGTTTCTTTTATGCTAATTTGTAATTCGCTTTGATTAAAAATCTTCTGCTAAATGAATGAATGTAAATTTAAATTGCTGTTTACACTACACGTTACCAAGGCAATGACTGGCACATTTGTATTACATTCCCGAGAGCTCTGTTATCAGCACCATGGAAAATGAAAGTGTGTTCGTTCTGACCGGCCCGGTACGAAATGCTTAAGCAAAGAGAACCATTCGACCCGATCATAGAAAAGCAGCTTTACTCACCTTCAGGGTATCCAAGATGTAGTTTTTTGTTTTTTTTAGTAACAGCCATAACCTCTGGTATCCATATTATGGAAGGTGGGATCTGGCAACTCTACCACTCCACAAGCATTTGCATGGAAACAAAAAAATGCAAAAAATGTGGGGAAAAGAGGATTCCAGCACTAGTTATAACTGGATAAGGTAGTATAACTGGCACTACCTTACTACTGATAAAAGGAGACCACCGATTAATCTTCTTTTGTCACAAGTAGTGCTGGAATCCTGTTCTTCTCACATCCATATTATGGAAGTCAGTGGGTGCATCACTTAAAAAAAACATACATTCAAAATATGGTTAACATTCGTGGTACCTGACGATGCACTGAAGTCTTGTGAATCAAAATGATTGCTTTGTGCAAAAAACTGAACTATTGTTTACGACTTTATTACCTTTAATTGTTATTCACATTCTGGGCAAACAGCTCATACACACTACAACGTCTTGTTGCATAATGACATTTTCACAGGTGCACAATAATATCTGGATGCAGCCTTGATGATACAAGCTGAGATTGCATATCTCAGAGATGTAATGTCAGACACAATGTACTCAATGAAGCTTAAGGCTCACTGTAGCGTAAGGGGTGGGGTTTGGTATGGGCACTAAACAGCATTGCATGCAGCTCAGATTGCAACTGCACCGAGTCTGCATCCAGACCCCTCTCCAGGTGCATTGTCTCTGTCTGTGGTGAAGAAACCCAAGCGTATACATCATTATGCGATGAGAAGCTTGGAGTATATAATTATGTTTTGAATACATGTGTTTTTTTAATCTCAATGTCAGCTGTTTGAGCTCTACTATACTGTTCTAGTGAAGAAAAAGTCATCTATATTGGATGGTTTGCAGGTGAGGAAATTTTGCGTGAACTATTCCTTTAAGCATTTTGAGCTTGTCCACTTCTTACAATTTCCAGAGGTAGTTGAAAACACATACATTTGCATTGCAAATGCTCATGTGCTCGCATGCATTCATACAGCCACAAAAGATCACCTACTCTCCACCTACAGGCCTGATTCTTAAACATTACAGGAGGTGTAAAGCACAATAGCTAGACGGGATTCAACCTTTGCTGTCTGAAATCGTAAGTTTGGTTTGAAGGCTAAAAAGCACAATGTTCTTTTATCAGCCCTGATTCTAACACAAAACCCCAACTTCTGCATAGCTGTCAGAGAAAAAAACAAATCTGCAGCTGTTTCTATTGTTTTCCATTGTCGTATTTTGTGTTAACATGTAAATTGTGCAAGATTATTTCACAAAAGTAGATCAACATATAAAAAAAAAAAAAAAAAAAACTTCTTACACAAACCTAGATCCTCTTCTAAGAGAAAGTGGACAAAAGATTTGGATTAAACACTTGGTATCCTGTCTACTTGTGATCCGATCATTAAAACTGCATCAGTTGTAAACAAGGCGTAGGATGAATGTGCTTTGTCTGTATTTTAATCTTTTGACTTTTATACTTGACTCTCTACAGTAGCTGATTCTGGAAATTGATTTCTGGGTTACATCAATGACTATTAAAGAGTGTGCAATTGATCATGATCACATTTGACTGAGTGAAATCTCGTTTAGGAGAGTAGATGGATCACATTTACGAAACTCTATCTGCATTGTGGTTGGAATGAACTGTGAATGTCATTAATCAGAGGTTTTCACAGATGGTTTGCGTGGGAATGACATAAGATAAAGCCTAAAAGAGAACTTTAGTTTTCATTACATTTCTATCTAATGATCTGCTTTTCTGCCAGTGTATTCTGCCTTTCAGCATGTGGGCTTAGTAAGGCTTTTAGTGTACAGTAAAATTGTGAAATATTATGTTGGCTCGAGTCTACTACTTACACTTCATTCTTTTTCTTCTTCTTGAGAGTAAATTTCTAAATGTCTCCGTCTAGATCTTTTGATACAGTATATGACCAGCAAAGCAGCGACCTTCAGGCTGATCTCAATTATGCTTCTTCTTTTTTTTTGATCAGACTTATGGTGTTTCTGTCCATACCAGCTATCTAGCTATCCATCACTTAAAAAGTCTAGCACGCAGCTAAGAAGCTAACAGCACATTAAATTATGCTAGCAAAAATGCATACTAGCATTGTAGTCACAGCATTCTCATTCAAGCTAGCAATGTGCAAATAATGTTAAAACAACATGCAACAGTAACTTTGTGTCTCCAAAAATGCCAGCCACAAGGTAAAACATGCTAATCTTCTAAGATTCTGAATTAATTTTAATGCTTGCAATGTTAAAAACATGCTAGCAACATGTCAATTCATGATGTAGATTGCATTTTATTTCATGACATGGTACTTCATGCTAGCAAAATGTAAATGTGCTGGAAATATGCTAACATGCTAATTAAATTTACATTTTGCTAGCATGAAATGACATGTCAATTCATGATGTAGATGGCATGTTATTTCATGACATGTTATTTCATACCATAGATATACACACTAGATATCGCATACGGACCCTGAGCATGCGTCAATAGCGCCGTCACATTGGTACAGTGCTCCCAGGACAAAAGTCATTCAACCGCACTAGTCAAGACCAAAGCCAATCTGAAGATGTACCGGTGTTGCAATGAGCAAACAAAGAAAACAAAGCATAAAGGCAGAACATTTCATAGGTAAGATTTCATTATTTAAATTTTTTTGTATGTTACAAACTTTTGTGCTCAACAAGTAACGTTATTGATGATAATACAGTCTCTTACTGCCCTGACCAAGTAACACCAACTCGCACTAAATTCTAGGCTTATCCTAGCTTTGTTGAATAAAATCAGCAAACAATGTAAATGAAATATGACGACAAGACGCTGCGGTGCCAGAAACTTGTATTATTGTCGGCTGAGTGAACGAGTCGTTCCCAAACGAATCGCTCCCTCTGTTAAGTGAAAGCAGGAGAGGGGGTGTGTTTCAGGACATGGATTAGATCAAATTTAACAGGGAGGGAGGATAATACACTTCCATGCACACAAACACTCTTTGTCGGCAATGCCCGTGCGGTCACTTATCCATCGATGTAGAAAAGTGATGTAAAATTATAAATTTTGTAATTTAAAAAAATATTTGCATACTGACCACCGGGAAAACTCCCAATCATAGATATATGTATATATGTGTATATCTCTGGCTCTGGATGGCCACAGTCCTCCACTGCACCTTGGTCTCACATTCATTTCAAAGAAGCGCTACCCTGTACTAAAATGGCGGCTCTATTGACGCATTCCTTCCAATAGACAACAATAGCGTAGGCGACATCTAGTGTAAATATCTATGATTTCATGCTAGCAAAATGTAAATGTGCAGAAAATATGCTAACATGCTAACTACATTTACTTTTTGCTAGCATAAAAT
>CAIGQV010019070.1:5248183-5259513 GCA_903798115.1 Danio jaintianensis | reverse complement strand
ATATATATATATATATATATATATATATATATATATATATATATATAAATTTATTTATTTATTTTTTGTCCATTTCAATGAACATCAGGTCAGAACAGCTGTACTTCCTGAACATAACATAAAATACAAAAATAAACATACATGATTGCTGGTATAATCTTGAACTTTTCAAAATCACAAACATTAAAATTGTAACATTTTTACTTTAGTTTTGAGGTTTTTATAGTATAGATTGCATCTTTATCTTCACAAACTTTATCTTCCTCATCACCCCACATAATGTCCACATCTGAGATATTTCCATCTGCTATAGAACTTCAAGATCTGTATATTCTGCATGTGAAATTGTTTCAGCAATGAATTAGTATCGATATAGTTTTTATTATATAAAAACCTTCAATCAGCATTACTGGAGATTTAATTTCAGTAACAGATTTTGAACCCATTGTACATCCTAATGGACATGCTGACATGATGGACATCCTAATGCTATTTGAAAAAATCCTGATCCAAAGCTTGCAATGTTACAAAAGATTTTAAACTTTAATTAGTAAGTGCAATCCCTCTTTTTTACATACAGTCTATGAAATACTGGCAAACATGTCAATAAATCTGAATAAAAACATTGTAAATGTGAAGTGATGCCATGCTGCTTTTCAGTGTAGGGGATTTTTTTCAGATTACAACATGCCGAGCCTCACCGCCATTTGATTGGATGACAATCGTCCACTCTCATGGACTGCAGATTTTAAATTAGATGAAATGCTCAGGAATCACAAAAAACATGGGCTGACATGTAATGTCCATTGTAATGAACACAGTGTCCGAAGGGGTTTTAAATAAAAATCACGATAATTGTGATCAGGGCAGCACGGTGGCGCAGTGGGTAGCACAATCGCCGCAAAGCAAGAAAGTCGCTGGTTCGAGCCCCGGCTGGGTCAGTTGGCATTTCTGTGTGGAGTTTGCATGTTCTCCCCGTGTTTGCGTGGGTTTCCTCCGGGTGCTCCGGTTTCCCCCACAAGTCCAAAGACATGCGCTATAGGTGAATTGGGTAAGCTAAATTGTCCGTAGTGTATGTGTGTGAATGAGTGTGTATGGATGTTTCCCAGTGATAGGTTGCAGCTGGAAGGGCATCCGCTGCGTAAAACATATGCTGGATTAGTTGGTGGTTCATTCCGCTGTGGCGACCCCAGATTAATAAAGGGACTAAGCCGGAAAGAAAATGAATGAATGAATAATTGTGATCACAATAAGTTGGTAACCAAATATGGGTTTCCATCAGCCTGTGTTAATGCGTATTTTGAAATCACCTGAGAAATAAGTGATGGAAATGCCAAAATTTGAAATAAAAAACCCTCAAAAAAAAATAAAAGTTTATCTAAATAATAATAGAATAAACCGAATACACTCTGATGTAGCCAACATTACATCAACGTGACCAATCAGCTGAATCTATTTTGTTTGCCTTTTGGTTATTAGGTTAGCAATACTATAGTCAGCCACCCGAAGACCATGTACTAGGAACACATGACGCGCGGTACCACGATAAAAGGTATCTTTTCCATAAAAGGAGTTAAAAGGAGTTTTTGTCCTAACCATTTACAAATTGCAATGCATTACATTTATTTTTTAGAAATTTTTTCCATTTCTGCGACGTCACGGCAGAACAACAGCATAAACTAATCTGACAAAGATCACCTCAGGTACTGATTATGTGCTTCATTCAATGTTAAATGATTCCAATGTGAGTTTAAATGTTATTTTACATGACATTTATTGCCATACTACTGAAAGCAGCAGCAGATAGTTCACCTCAGATCTTGAAAATAAAATAATTAGCAGATGGTTTGAAAATGAAAGTCAGAACTGTGACTGAGTGCAAACCAACATCAGTCACTCAGTAACCTATTAATAATGTTAAAGATGTTTAATATGTATTAATTAGATTAAAAGCAGTTATCATTTCACTGGGAGAGCAGTGGCTGGTATTTAAATGTTTCTGTCATGTCACGTTTGGTGCAGACCATGATGAAGAAATCTTGTCACATCACGTGTTGTTAGGACACAGTGTAATGCAGGATGCAAGTCATCCTGGGATGTTCCTACTTACAAGTAATGTGATGTAGTAAGGAAGTGAAGTGCGTTCAAGTCACTTTTGTTGCCACAAAGATGGTGTTGTACCAAATTGTGATATATTGACCTTATTCTTCAATGCGGAAGTGCACTCATTTTTGCGATTGTTTTAGAACTTCCGATTCAGCTGCCTATGGGAGAAATGACTAGGAATAATAAACGGCAGAAAACGGTCAAACTATTTACTCTACCAACAAGTGTTTGCATGACTATACAGACAAAGTAGAATAATATAATAAGAAAATATCAGTTTGCAACATCAAGCAACAAAACGAGCGGTTTTTAATGTCTAAAAATGAATGGAAGTGTATGAGACCGGAAGTCTCGAGCCAAAATGATTCAAATGGCTGCGCCCACTCGTACGCGGAGAATAAGGTGAATAACAAGAAAATACATCAGCTAATCACAGGTTTGTTAACTCTGCTTAGAAAATGAAGAACAAAGTACTCGCATCAGTTGCATTTTTTTCACTGACAACCCACAAGAGTTGACTTTGCACCCTTGAATCCTGCACACTTATCTATATAGTGCATCCGGAAAGTATTCATAGCGCTTCACTTTTTTCACATTTTTTTATGTTACAGCCTTATTCCAAAATGGATTAAATTAATTTATTTCCTCAAAATTCTCCACACAATACCCCATAATGACAATGTGAAAAAATATTTTTTGAAATTGTTGCAAATTTATTACAAATAAAAAACCTGAAAAATCACATGTACATAAGTATTCACAGCCTTTGCTCAATACTATGTTTAGTGATTCTTTCTGTGCAAGAATCTGAACATTATTTACAACATCATTAGCTTTAATCCACAGCCTTGGCAAGCAGATTTGGGTGACTTTTGGGTGAACTATATCTTTAAAAATGTAATGTGCCAGTTATGCAATTAAGCCATGCTGGGAATACCCTCACTGTGGCTGGAAGGATCCTCAAATTAGCCCAAATTATTTAATAAACAAACATTCAAGTAAGGGTTAGAACAACAGACGTTCAAAATCTCTAGAAAATTCTACTAAGTATGCAGACGGGTCCATGGGGGTCTGAGAGTGAAAAAGAAGCGAAGTGGAAAACCTGGAGCGGAGTAATTGCTGAATGCTTTAATGGGGATGAGAGACTGATTTTGTTCCCTTTTTTCCTCATTTAGACACGACGGGATATGAAAAAGCAGGAGAGAGTGAGAGAGCTGGAAAAACTTAGAGGGAGTCCTGGAGAAAAGCCTGCAGGTGCTTCGTGTACAGTCTGAAACAGCAGCAAGTCTGAAAAGAGCTGAGTGTTCCTATGTGTCTGTCAGTTTATTTAACTGTACTTTAGGGACACATTCGTCCCAGGAAATAAGTTGAATCTGACAAAACATTTCTTTGGGGATGTCCTCTATTAAAAAATCAGTTCCAAAACCTCTAATAAATCTTTTGTTGTAAAATGATTCTAAAAATACAATTAAACACTGTAGCAACATTAGCCAGCGTCAGGACGTGGACGCACTGGGGCGCTGTTTTTGTACATGTCAGTGTTTATGAATAGATTACATCAAAAAGAACATGAGTAATCTTGACAAACTATACATCAGTAAGTTGTATAGAAAACGCTTATTAGATATGGAGTAAATATCATCGTAATAACAAGATGCACACGTATTCATTGCTGTACATCACGGTTTATTTTGAAAGGTAAGAGTCCACAGAACAACATCCCATCGAACACATTTAGTCCACCGACACAATAGGGTTAAATTGGTATACTTTATGGATATGGATTTTTACGAATTTGTCACTGGAAGAAAGCTGAATCTGACAAAAACATAATTTAAAAAGTATCAACTTCACAGGAGGTTATTAGCCCTCCTCTGAAATTTTCATATATTTCCCAAGTGTTTTCATTCATTCATTTTCCTTCGGCTTAATCCCTTTATTCATCAGGGATCGCCACAGCGGAATGAACCACCAACTTATCCAGCATTTGTTTTACACAGTGGATGCCCTTCCAGCTGCAACCCAGTACTGGGAAACATCCATACACAATCATTCACACACATAAACTGTGGCCAATTTTATTTTATTCAATTCACCTATAGCGCATGTGTTTAGACTGTGGGGGAAACCGGAGCACCCGGAGGAAACCCACGCCAACACGGGGAGAACATGCAAACTCCACACAGAAATGCCAACTGACCCAGCCATGACTCGAACCAACGACCTTCTTGCTGTGAGGCGACAGTGCTAACCACTGAGCTACAGTGTCACCCCCAAGTGTTTATTTTTTACAATATTTTAAATAATAATTGTAATATCTAATTTCTAGAAACTAATTATTTTGTCTTTGCCATGATGACAGTACATTATATTTTACTATTTATTTTTCAAGATGCTAGTATTCAGCTTAAAGTGACATTTAAAGGCTTAATTGGGTTAATTAGGGTAACTAGGCTGGTTATGTTATTTAGGCGAGTCATTGTAAAACAGTGAATTATTGCTTAATGTGGCTAATATTACTGACCTTTTAAAATAATTTTTAAGAATGTACATTTTATTCCAGCTAAATTTAAAGTAGTAAGACTTTCTCCAGAAGAAGAAAAAATATTATGGGAAATACTGTGAAAATGTCCTTGATCAGTTAAACATCACTTGGGGAAAGAATTAAAATTTCACAGGAGGGCTAATAATTTTGCCTGTTTCCAGTCACATCATTAACTGAAGTTTTTTGATGAGCATCAATGAATTAATCCTGTAAATGTTTTTCCATCACAGTTTATACGATTAAAAGGTACCTCACTCAATTGAGCACATACTTTTTTTTAATGCACAATTTATCGACATCTTGGTGTTTCCATTCAGCCTTTTTTATGTGATGTCCTAAAATGTGCATACAAATAGGTAGAAGGTATGGAAGTTCATAGCCCTGCTGGCAGTTGTCACCAAACTCTTCCACCTTAAAGCTCCGCCCAGGCTGGTTAATTGGCACTCCTCATTTGCATTTGATTTATCATTTGCAATGTCAGTTTGAGCATTTGTTTTATAGTTTGAGCATTTGATTCATCATTTAATCATTACAGGTTTATACTGAGTTGATCATGAAAATTAAATATCAAATACATTTGATTTCACATTTGAGAATGCATTTTGATTTATTATTTGATAGTTTGAGCATTTGATTTATCGTTTGAGTAGTTGTTTTGAGAGCTTGATTTATTATTTGATATTTATTTGAATTTGATTGGTATTTGAATTTTCATTAGAATTTTTTAGAAAAAAACTTCCAAGAAGAAAACAGCTAATGCAAAGTCCTGCTATGATGTAAAATCAAATGTATATACAGTTGAAGTCAGAATTATTAGCTCTCCTGAGTTACTAACCCCCCTGTATATTTTACCCCATTTTCTGATGAACGGAAACACATTTCTAAACATAATAGTTTTAATAACTCTTTTCTAATAACTGATTTCTTTTATCTTTGCAATGATGACAGTACATAATATTTCACTAGATATTTTTCAAGATACTAGTATTCAGCTTAAAGTGACATTTAAAGGCTTAACTGGGTTAATTAGGCAAGTTAGGGGTAATTAGGCAAGTCATTAGCTATGTTTCCATCCAAAACTGCAAATTAACTTTATGCACAAAATTGGAATTTCGCATAAAAGATGTGCGAATAAAGCAGCGTTTCCATCCAACGAGTCAAAGAGAACAAAATCGTCACTTCCTAATTAAATGGCGCCAAATATCAACAGTAAAAACTGAATTTGCTGAGGTAGGAGAAGCTGCGTGAATCTTTTCTTCATTTAATAAATGCCTCAGAAGGCAATGCTGACTCGCAGTGAACGCGTGGTGGCGTTTAAAGGCGTGAGACGCGGAACACAGACGCTCTTGATTCTGGAGGTCATTAATAATATAATAACACTAACACTGAAATGGGTAAGGCATTTTAGAATGACCAAAACAACATTTCAGATGTTTTACAATGTGCTCAGCCTGCTGGTTTGTCCATTTACAAACATTTTTATCATCACATGATCTCTTATAACCAAATCACATGACCTTTTTTTAATGCGCATACTGGAATTTGTTCGGTAAAAATGTTTCCATCGCAGTTTGTGCACATCTTTTCTTATCGAATAAAAAGTTTATCCTACTCAGTTATGCGCATACATTTTTTATGCGCATTTTCAAAATGTATGCGCATCTTAGCGTTTCCATCAACCGATTTTTTTATGCGCATATCCAAACTGCGCATAAAAATAGGTGGATGGAAACGTAGCTATTGTATAACAGTGGTTTGTTCTGTAGACAGTCTAATTGACAATCTATTGACTTTAATTTGGTTTTAAGAAAATTAAAAACTGCTTTTATTTTAGCTGAAATAAAACAAATAAGACTTTCAACTGTATGTATGTGTGTTCCAGCTGTCTGCTGAACATGCTGGTGTTTGAGCACCTTGTGTGTGTGAGTGTGTGTAAAGCTCTGACCTCATTAGCTGGCGCTGCGCTCTGAGCCGCTGTCTGTGTGTGAGGTGCCATGTCTGGGCTTGGCAAAGCAAACGGACAGCAGAAGGGCAAACTGCTGCTCTTTCACCCCTCCAGACTGGACCACACACACTCTCCGCTGTCAGGACAATGAGACTTTTTCCCTGAGACCTGCGGAGGGATTAGACAGCTATTTAAGACAGTACATTTGCACATTTGGCAGACAGTTTTATCTGAAACGTCTTGCGTTGCATTCAGGATACACAATTTACCTGATTATTCCTTCCGTGGGAATTGAACCTGTGGCCTTGGCGCTATTAGTGCCAACTTGCAGCAGATCACCATACATATATAAGAAGTAACTTAAAGGTACACTCCACTTTTTGGGAAATTGGCTCATTGTCAGTCACTTTGAGTTTTACAATTGCTGCTGATCTGGCAGGAGCACTTTTAGCTTAGCTTAGCTTAGCTTAGCATAGATCATTAAATTGGATTAGACCATTAGCATCAAAAAAGAGTTTAAGGGCCCTATCATACATCCGGCACAATGAGGCGCAAGGCTGTTTTCAGACCAGTGCAACTGTCATTTTCATGTTTTGCGCCATGTTGTTTAAATAGCAAATCCATTTGTGCCACTTTGTGGACTCATGGGTGTGCTGGTTTGAAAAGGAGGTGTGTTAAGGCGCATTGTTGGCACGTTGCTATTTTGAGGAACTGAAATAGACTGTGCTATTGACCAACTGAAAGCTGGTCTAAAGCTGGTTTTTCAGTTTATTTATGACAATTTGTATGTGTTTAGTGTTGTTATTATTATTAGTATTATTTATTATATGCATATTTATATTTGTTTTAATAAAAACAAGTTTAGATTTGTCCACCTGTCGGGTTTTGGGGACGTATGCGTCACTATATGGTGCATAAGAATAGGACGTGTGTTTGGATATAACTCAGTTTTGACCACATGTCATTATTATTGTTCATTTATTCGTTTGCTGGAAATTAGAACTGAATTTAGAAATAGTTTTGAAACAAATCTTTGTGCTTAACAAACAAAATTAAATATGTAGGCTAGTGGATGCCTTCAGTGGAGTGAGTTTCCACCGTTTCCTTACTCCACGAAAGTAAAGGAGTAAAGTAAAGAGTAAAAGTAAAGTAAAGAGAAAGTAAAGAAGTCGAATGGAGGAGGCTCATTCTTTGTCCTCGCTGCAGATGGTTTGTTTAACTGTTTTCTCGCTAGTGAAGTGTTCAGTTTTTCCACTTACAAAGTCTGCTATGTAAATAGCAAATGCGCCATGGCTCGACGCAACTGACTCTTAAAAGGAATGTGAGATGAGACTCTGATTCGTTTGATGCACGTTATGCTCTAAACACACCCATAACTCATTAAGAAAATAAGTACAACCCTGTTAGACCATGCGCCAGGGTGCAGACCATATTTCTCAGTCTTAAAAATAGCAAAAGTGGATTCAGATACATCCTTAAAGCTTTTGTGCCATGCGCTTTAGACTTAGATAATTAAAATAGAGCCCAAAGAGTTAAAAAGAGATATTTTTCCTATTTAAAGCGTACCTCTTCTGTAGTTACATTGAAAAAATGAAAAGTTGGTATTTTCTAGGTCAGTAAGTCTAGGAACTATACTCTCATTCTGGCGTAATAATCAAGAAACGTTGCTGCTGTATGATGGCTGCAGCAGGAACAATGATATTACACAGCACCTGAAAATAGTCCCCAGCTAGGTAACTATAGGTAACAGCACTGTGTAATATCATTGTTCCTGCTGCAGCCATGGTACAGCAGCAAAGTTTCTTGATTATTACGCCAGAATGAGAGTATAGTTCCTAGCCTTATTAATCTTGATCTTACCCTTCTGATATAAATGGGGAAAAAAATACTATGTCTTTAAGTTCTATTAAGAAAAACTGGTGTATTTCTAATGACACAGAGTTTCCACGATTAAATAAAACTACCAGTTCCACTTATTTATTTACTTTTTTAACCTTTTGACCTAAATTAAAGATTTACTGTCACTGCAACCAAGTTGCATCATAAAAGTGGTTAAATATCAAAACTGGAAACCATTTTAATGATGCACAGTTTTGCCAAGGTCATATAAGAACAAGAAACTTTGGTCAAAAAGAAGCAAAAAAACCCTAATTACTTTATTATTCATAAATGATAAATTAAGAGATTGCTGTCACTGTAATCAAGTTGCATCATCAGAATTGGAGTCTAATGGAGTTCTAATGATTCAGAGTTTTCCTAGGCCATTTCATATATTCATTTATATAGCACATTTAAAACAACAGAGCATTAACCAAAGGGATGTACACTACTAAACTAACAATAAATAAATAAATAAAAATCCAAACAAAAACAAAATATCAGATCATATAGTAAAGCATAAGAGGAACATCAATGGCTCGGTACAGTATAGTTCGGTATAGACACTCAAAAAACAGGGATAAAACTGTCAAATGATTCTACAGATTATGTGAAAGCTGAATAAGAATAATCTTGCTATTTTGGAGATCCAGATCCAGTCCAAAAACACCATCTTTTTACAACTTTTAAACTTTGAAATCTATGTTTATATATCTATGTTTAAACTTTGAAAGCATGTTTAGATAATCAATATTTTTTTCATATACTGTGTGTGCATTTATGGACCAAAAAAAGCTTTTCTGGACACTTTGTTATAAGCCTTATTAAACTGAATTGATCAGAAAAGACTTTATATTAATGTGTATAATGATTTCATTGAAAACAGCAAAAACTATTGATTTTGCCGGTTGATTTTGCACTCCTGACATTAAATAATCTGTGTATAATGTAATAATGTCTGCAGCGTTTTCCATTTAAAAGGTTCAAATACACTGTTTATTCCATCACTGCTGGTATTGCTCCTGAAGTTCATGGGAAAATGGCCAAAAGAAAAGACATTTTCAGCTTTGAAGTTTGTGTTTGTTTTGTTATGTATAATTCTTAAATTTCTATTGCACACGTACCTATCCAAGACTGAACATCTGTGTTTGCGTTCTTGCATTTTTTGTCTGTGCAATAAAAATCAATAGGGTCCAAAACAACTTTAGAAGCTTTTAACTATAAAAATACTGAAAGTAAATTTGTAAATATATATTCATATTTACTTTAATATCCACACTTTAAAAACCATAGTGAACGCAAACTATAAAACAACAAAAAAGCTATTTTGCAAATGTGACTAAAAGCCAGAATACTTTGTCAAAATTATTGATTTTATTAAGAATTTTAAGAATTATTTAAAAAATATATATATATATATAAATATATGTAAATATAAAAATGTAAAAAATACTTAAAGTAAAATGGACAAAATTGTCGATTTTTCTTTAATGCCCAAAGCCATTAGTATTCAAAGTAAATATTATGTATAATCCATGAAGATTTTATTTTTGTAAATATTCTGTAAATATATCAAAAGTTGTCAAATGTAATCATATGCATTGCTAAGTTATTAATTTATACAGCTTTAAAGGTAATTTTCTATATTTAGATTTCTTTTGAACCCTCAGATTCCAGGTCTGTTCAAATAGTTGAATCTATTCAACTATTAACAAACTATACATGAATGGAAAGCTTATTTATTCAGCTTTTATATTTTGTATAAACCTCAATTTAACCTGAACACTAAAATAACCTCCACACTTATGACTACTTTTGTTGTCCAGGGTCACACTGTATTTGAACTGAAAGCCCAATTGGACACTGTTCAGTAAAGCCATGCCAACACAAATAAATCAACTACTATTCTATTCAAAATGACAAAGCTAATAATTATGCAGGATGATTTTGCACTCTTGCCATTATTATTTTTTGAATATATCACAAAAAGCAGTCAAATATTGAAACAAGACATTATAATTTTTTGCCGTGATCAAACAAGAGTGTGATGATATTAATGAGCATATGAATGCAGAATATCAATTATATGAAGCCTTCTGCAATATTTTCAGGTTAAAATAATCAAATACACGCTGTTCGTTCCATCACCGTTAGCACTGCTTCTTAACTTCATTGAGAAATAGCCAAACTAAATGCATTTTCAGCTTTGAAGTTTGCGTTTGTTTGGGTATGTTTCATTTTTCATTTTCTGTTGTACACGTATGTATGAACGATATGCTTTCAATGCTTCCAAGATGCATCTGTGTTTGCGTTTTTGCACAGAGTACATTTTTGCCTATAATGGGGTCTAAAATAACTTTAGAGCTATTAATCTATGAAAATATTACAAATACTTTTCTAAATATGTAAATATTTGCTTGACTAAAAACCATAGTGGAGACCAACTATAAAAAAGCAGTCACATATTGGATCAAGAGGTTATAATTTTTCTAATGATGCACAGTTTTCCATGAACAAACAAGAGTGTGATGATATTAATAAGCATATGAATGCTGAACATCAATAATCTTAAAAAAATAAGGTTTAAAAGGTTCAAATACACTGTTTATTCCATCACTAGTATCTTAACTTCATTGAGAAATGGCCAAACTAAATGCATTTTAGCTTTGAAGTTTGTGTTTCATTTTCTGTTGCACACGTATGTATGAACAATATGTTTTCAATGTTTCCAAGATGCATTTATGTTTGCATTTTTGCACAAAGTCCATTTTTGTCCATGCAATGAAAGTCAAAATAACCTTAGAGCTGCTTAGCTATGAAAATATTACAAATCAATTTCTAAATATGTAAATAGTT
>CAIGQV010019070.1:5199995-5248173 GCA_903798115.1 Danio jaintianensis | reverse complement strand
GCTATGAAAATATTACAAATCAATTTCTAAATATGTAAATAGTTACTCAAATATGCACATCTATTGACTAAAAACCATAGTGGACACCAAGTATAAAACGAAAAATATATATCACAAAAAGCAGTCAAATATTGGAACAAATACTCTGTTCATTCCATCACCGCTAGTATCTTAACTTCACTGAGAAATAACCAAACTAAATGCATTTTCAGCTTTGAAGTTTGTGTTTGTTTGGTTGGTTGTGTTTAATTTTTCATTTTCTGTTGCACATGTATGCATGAACGATATGCTTTCAACGCTTCCACGGTTTTGCATCTGTGTTTGCGTATTTGCACAGAGTACATTTCTGGCCTCAGAACAAACAAGACTTTGAACACCGCTAGCGTTTGAGAGAATGCATATGCTCTTATTATTAGACTATGAGTTTCTTCATTAGTCTGCGCTTTGGCAGGTGTTGAGATCATAGTAAGGGGAAGAATTGGAAGCGCAAGGCTAAAGAAAGTAAATAAAATCTAATTAGTGGCAAAAAAAACCTCCTTTAGCAGAGGAATGAGCTGAGGGATTATGGGAGAAGCAGCGAGGAGAAGCACAAATGATCAAAAGAAAGGAAGCACGCTGTAATAAAGGGAGTCGACGCTAAATATTAAAGGGAAAAATGGTAACCCCTTCCCCAAATCTACCGTCGTCTTCCCTGTCTCTGCTTCCCAGGAGCATTTCTGATAATCATAATGATGAAGGGTCAGGTCTGTGTCACTGTGAGGAGGTGCTGGAGACTCTCATTAGGCCCTTCTGCAAAACGGGCTCTTCACACAATCCTCTCCTGAGAGGCTCAGCAATAAAATCTGCTGAATTAAAGCAGGTCTAGGTGGGAGAAAAAGGCGCCTTTACAGAAGCGTCTTAAACTGGCAGGAGGTGTTCTGTTTTTTGATCAGAGCTGGTAGTGGGGTCTGATTTAAAAAAAAAAAAAAAACACTGCGTAAAAAATGTGAAGAAACTCCATAATACATTCATTCATTCATTTTCCTTCGGCTTAGTCCCTTATTTATCAGGGGTTTATTAATGATTATGGCGAATATGATGATTTAAAGTGGATCAATTAAGTCAATATTTAAGTTAAATATGATTGCTTAGAGTTTACTTTCACTCAAAAAATGTCATGACTTTTATAAATGAGACCCCTGGAGTTCTAGGGACACTTTTTGAAGGGGACTTGCCAGTGTGCTAATAAACCCCCAAAATATTTTCTTTCCCATTGTTGAAGTGAGGTAGAAGGAATTACATTGAACCCAGGAAAACAGTGTCTCTTTATGTGTATTAAGCAAAAGAATCAATATGTAAGTGCGATTTTACTTAGTTGGGTCTAGGGACCATGGGAAGGACGATAAAGAATAAGAACAGAATGTGGTGTTGTGGTTTATTTACGAAGCCTAAATCAAAAGCTAAACTAAGTAAAAACACTATCTCTAGAGATGATTCTTGCTTTGGGTGTAAAAGATAGTCCGTTCAAATCCCGGACGACCCCCCGTTAAATGTTAGAATTTAAAAGGTGTCTAGGGAACAAAACGTAACATTTAGAAATGTGAATTATTGCTGGATCAGGTAGGTGAATAGAAATTAACAAGGAGATGCCAAAGTAACATTTAATTTGCAACCCAGGCTCATTCTATATACATTTCTGGAGAGTGCCGAATATGTTCCCTGAGGTACGTTTTTTTGCAGTTTTTGTTTTCGCGAATCCACCAGAGGCCGCTGTGTACTCTTTTTGAGATCTCAAATGTCTCTCTCGAGTGCCATTCGCACCTGCTGTTCGCGCGTAAATCTACCAGAGGCCGCTGTCGACTGACTGACTGATCGACTGACCAACCTTCCTCCTTCCCAAAACCCAACCAATAGTGTTTTTACAAGTACCGATTGACCAGCGCCCACAAACTTCCATAAACCCAAACAACAGTTTTAAAAAGAAATCCAGAAAAAGAAAAGCCCTCGTCTGATTTTTACCACAATTTCAGATTTTACCACATTTTCACCCTGTTATTTACTTGTTTATTTTATTTTTTGGCTTCTGTCTTTGTCTTACCCGCTTTCTGGAACCGTTCTTCGCCGAACTCGAACCCCGTCGTCGTGGTCAACTCCTCTCTGCGTCTCAAGTCAGCTGACGTACATGGCGATCTACTGATCAAACGTTGTCCATATATAGATAAGTGGTCAGCTGGTAAGAGCGAAAAGGAACGGTGTCATACCGGCTCGTAGCGTTCCTTTTAAAGAGGGTGTAGGCCGCATATAGATTGGCTTTGGCTTTGAGAGATCGCCTGTAGGAGTGTGGACGGCATTGATCTGGCTGGGATTTCAAAGTGATGAAGTCTTGTTTTTGTTCGTCAAAATTTTTCATTCAGATTGCTCTGGTTTTTTAGAAGTCTTAGAAGTTGGATACTTTAAATGCTTCTGGACTTCAGCGCGTTGATAGATGAGTGCTACAGAGAGGCTTAATAATCAAGGTATTATGAAGGACTGACTGGAAGGACAGCCAATGAAAACACAACATGTCAGATTCAATCCACTTGCAAAGTTCTTACTTGTGGAATGTGTTTGTGGGGTTTAAACCTCTATTCATTTGAATAGGAAAACCTCTCTCAGTAGGTGTTTATGGCCACTGTTTAGTCATATCACACATTAAAGAGAATCTTACAGACTTGCTGCATCACAGACATCAATATTTTAATCGTTTATAAAAGATGAATCACTGTCTGACCATCTGAGATTATAATCCTGGATGTAAACATTACCATCATGATTACAACACATTGTGTATGTAAATTAGTATAATTTGTTGTTCACCTTTGGCATCTGATTGAGCATTTGGACCTAGAAATGGTGGCGTGTGACATCAGACATGGATTGGCAAAATGCTATGAGACTATTAAATAATTAACTAATTTAACTATTAACTATTTAACTAAATTAACTATAACTATTAACGAATGTTTTACATTTTATATTAGCATATATTGTCCTGTTTTTCTTATTGTTTATCTTACTGTCTATTGTTGTTGCCATGTTTGTGAAGCACTTTGGTCAACATTCATGTTGTTTTAAGGTGCTATATAAATAAAGTTGACCTTGACCTATTATTTTTTTCATACACTACCTGACAAAAGTCTTGTCGTCAATGCCAGTTGTAAGAGCAACAAATAATAACTTGACTTCTAGTTGATCATTTGGAAAAGTGGCAGAAGATAGATTTTTCTAATGAATCATCTGTTGAACTGCATCCCAATCATCACAAATACTGCTCCTCACAGAAATCAGTCAATCATAGTTTGGGGTTACATTCAGTGTTGGGGCATGCGAGAGATCTGCAGAGTGGATGGCAACATCAACAGCCTGAGGTATCAAGACATTTGTGCTGCCCATTACATTACAAACCACAGGAGAGGGCAAATTCTTCAGCAGGAAAGCACTCTTTCTCATACTTCAACCTCCACATTAAAGTAAAACTTGGATAGGCAACAAGACTTTTGTCAGGTAGTGTATGTACTAGGGGTTTAATTAGGTGTATTTAGTTCAAGACCAAATTATTAGCCCTTTTGTGAAATTATATATACAAATATATCCCAAGTGCTGTTTAAGAGAGCAATTTTTCCTATTATATATTTTTCTTCTGGAGAAAGTATTATTTGATTTAGTTTGGCTAGATTTTTTTTTTAAAGCTAAAAACTGCTAAAGTCAATATTATTAGCACCTAATAATTGTTATTAGCCATTTTTAAAAAAAATGTCCATTGACTTGCCTGTTTAACCTAACTTGCCTAGTTAACGTAATTAACCTAGTTAAGCCTTTACATTGCACTTTAAGTGGAATATTAGTATTTTGCTAAATAAATATTAAAATAGTATGTACTGTTATCATGACAAAAGCTAAAGAAGTTATTAGGAATTAGTTAAAATTATTAATTCTAATGAAGTCATTCCAAAAATATTAAAATAAACTTACAGTACTAATGAATATACTTACGAATCTATCAAATCTAAACTTCGGACATAAGCAATCGGCTCATAATTAAATATCCCCTTAACTAACCCACATTTCCCACTAACTAAACTTACCTAACTCTTCTGTGTTTTCCCAAGAGTCAAGCCTCTTTAAGCAGCTGATACCGCTGGTACACAGCTGAACTATCGGTCCAGAAATGCAACCACGGCTGTGCACTCAACCCAGGAAAACACTATAACCTATCCAGGCATTACACAAAATATTATGAGCCGAACTTACCTATCCGAAAGCCAAACGAACGAACTGCTCTCCATAAACACGCATAAACACCTGATTCTCCTTACTAATTACCGGTCTGCATGCCTCTCAATAAGACGAGCCCCATATGTTTCAACCGGCTCAAAATTGTAACGTAAGAGAGACAATGCGGACAAGGTAAATCATAAAGAGAAATGATTTATTAACAAAAGACATAATAAACAAAAGTATTATGCAGTCATAGTCAGTATAAATGGAAGTCAGTAGTGAAAAGCATGTGCATGGCAGTGAACTGAGCTCATGATCCAAAACAAACTAAAATAATCAAAACGCCAGGCAGGGAGGTCCGGTTAATCGAGCTCTCTTCTCATGTTAAATGTTAGACTCATTATAGACACCACATAATGGGTCTCAGATGAGATGACCCACCCACAAGTCATCAACCATGCAGGCTCTGCAAATCACACAAAAAAAGAATCAAAACAAACAGGTCCCACACCTAACAATTAGGAATTAATTAAAACTATTGTTTAAAAAAAATCTCTTCATTAAATATCACTTGTGAAATATTTGAAAAAGAATTAAAATTTCACATGAGGGCTTTTGATTTTGTCTTCAACTGTAATATATATATATATATATATATAGAAGATGCATACAGAAATGTAAATATGCTGTTAATATTATAAGTGAGGAAAAAAAAAAAGTGCTCATTTTTTTTGCAAATCCCACCCTGCAACAAATCAAGTGTCACCTAAACGCTGACGGAAACTATAAGCGGATGCGACATGACATTTTTGCAGCGCTAATGACAATGCAAGCCGTGTGAGTCTGGCAAGTGAGATATGCACATTTTTCTCCTCACCATCATCATCATTCTCTTCAACACAGCCAGAAACAGTGAAGAAAGCTGATGCTGCACATTCATGCTCTTAACACAAACACTGACAAATTGACTAGTCGCCTGCTTTTATGGATGGCTATAGTAAATATGGTCTCACTTTATATTAAGTGGCCTTAACTACTAGGTACTTACATCAATGGAATGTACTTACTGTGTTCATAATGTATTGCAGAACACTTCTGGTGCTCTTAAGGTGGGATACGGGTCGAGTTTGGTGGTATGGGTAGGTTTAATTATTTATTTAGGACAGTAAGGTCTGACTTTGCTCATGGTGCAGTGGAAAAAGAATGAATATTGTGTATGACTCCCATGAGCTTGGAGGACTGCATCCATACATCTCTGCAATGACTCAAATCACTTATTAATAAAGTCATCTGGAACGGCAAAGAAAGCATTCTTGCAGGACTCCCAGAGTTCATCAAGATTATTTGGATTCATCTTCAATTCCTCCTCCTTCATCTTACCCCAGACATGCTCAATAATGTTCATGTCTGGTGACTGGGCAGGCCAATTTTGGAGCACCTTGACCTTCTTTGCTTTCAGGAACTTTGCTGTGGAGGCTGAAGTATGAGTAGGAGCGCTATCCTGCTGAAGAATTTGCCCTCTCCTGTGGTTTGTAATGTAATGGGCAGCACAAATGTCTTGATACCTCAGAATGTTGATGTTGCCATCCACTCTGCAGATCTCTTACATGCCCCATACTGAATGTAACCCCTACTCATGATTTTTCCTTCACCAAACTTGACTGATTTCTGTGAGAATCATGGGTCCATGCGGGTTCCAATAGGTATTCTGAAGTATTTGTGATTGGGATGCAGTTAAACAGATGATTCATGGGAAAAAATCTACCTTCTGCCACTTTTCCAAATGATCAACTAGAAGTCAAGTTATTATTTGTTGCTCTTACAACTGGGATCGACGACAAGACTTTTGTCAGGTAGTATACAGGGGGGCTTATAATTCAGGAGAGCTAATAATTCTAATTCTAATAATTCTTACCTGTAAATACAGTTATTTAATCAATCATAAATACAATGTATTTACACAATAAGTACATTGTAACAAATGATTAATTTCAGTGTAAGTACATATTAGTTCATATAAAGTGGGACCATAAATGCAAGCAGTTTTGCAAGTCCTGTTTTGGACCCAGATCCACATGTACGGCAGATTGTAGCAATACAAAAATGAAGTGGCGATTAAACGATCTAATTCACAGCTTCAATTGGTTGGTGATTACGTTATTCTGCTAATTGACAGCACCTGCACGAGCGCTTCGTTCGGCGTCTGGGAGAATCGTTCAAAGTCATCTGCATAATTCGTTTGCGAGGCAGCTTAAAACAGCAAGCCATCTGATCATGAGTTGACAAGCTAGTTTTAAACTTGTCAACAAAATTTAGAGTGATTATACATTTTCTGTGCGACATTGTTTACTCAGCTGGATGGAGGCGACGGTGAGGTGGAAATCAAGATCTGAGTCGATTGCGATGGTGTGCGATTTCCAAAGTAAATTCAAGTAACTTGATCTTTTCTTTACTGTTTTTTTTACATGTGTTATTATAATGACCTGCTGCTGTGAGTGTTGCCATATGCAGGCAAGTGCATTAGCGCTGTCTACATTTTCAGCATTGCTGTATAGCTCCTCTTTATTTTTCCATAAGGGTGTTACATAAGGATGTCCTTCGTAAGCAAATCAACCAGCTACACTGTAACAAAATATATACAGTTGAAGTCAAAATTATAAGCCCCATGATTTTTTTTTCTTTTTCAAATATTTCCCAAATGATGTTTAACAGAGCAAGGACTTTTTCACTTTTTTAATTCAGGAGGGCTAATAAGATTGACTTCAACTGTATTGCTGCCTAATTTCTTTTAGTTGAATCAAATGATTTTTACATTAGTCAAACTAACTTAAAATATGAAGTTAAACGTTTTACAGCTAAAAACAAATTGGATAAAACCTGATTAACTTATTAGAATAAGTTAAAGAAACATAAAAACCTTTATTGTCATTACTTTTTGTCATACACATTCATAAAGTGTATGAAGTGGATTACAATACTGTAGATTTGAAGCAAAGAAGGTGTATGAAAATCTCACGCCAATTCATAACTATTTGATTCAGTGGCTAATTCATATTCATTTGAACAATCTCATTCATACAGTTTAGTATGATTTGCTCATCCCCGGGTTTGGAGGCATGCAATTTTTAAATATGTTTGTTTTTTGTATACCTTTTTTTCTTGAATTTGTAGGAATTAGACACTTTTCCGACAATAACTTAAATAGTTATGTTTCCTTGTGAGATCGGACTGCTCAAATTAAACACAATCTCACATACATTTGTAATTTCTTTTTCGTATAGTGGCTAATTTTTATGAATTTCTTTGATCTCATTCATGCATTTTAGTACATCTTGCTCGTCCCCCAATGACCGTTTGGTTTAGGGATTTTTTTAGGGGTTTTGGGGTCAAACCTCCTTTTAAAAAAAATTTACATTTCATGCCAAGTAATTTGTATGACTTTATATGAGTAAGCCCCTTTTATGACAATATGTTAAATAGTTAAATTTCCTTGTCAAATCAGGCTCAAATATGGTGTACTTAATGGCTTTAAACAGGTAAATAACTACTATCTTACACTGACAATCAAATTAAGATGACAAAGAAATACAAAACTATTCATTTCAAGTTGTTGGTTCCATATGTAAAAAGTATATATTTCAAGTTTATTGCAAAATATGCATTTATATATTGAAAAGAGCAGTACCAAAGAAGGTCCGCACTCAATAATTCATTAAATACATCACAGTTATTAAATGCAGACCTGCTTTGAAACTTGTCATTTAAAGAAATTTGGTCAGAGCACTAAACTTATTTGGTAGAGCACAGTGATTTACATTTGAGTCTATTAAAAAGACCAAGTTGATTACAATATTTATGGTGCTTTGAGGCAGTGGGTTGAGCTACTGTAACAATTTATTTTGGTGCATTTTGTGGCAGTTTGTGGAATATTCTGCACGGCATCATGGGTAATGTAGTTTACTTTTGGGGGGGGGATTTCACTTCTGGAACCCTAATGGTTAATGATATTTTGAAATACGCCAAGGAAGTTTCTCTCTAGAGCTAGAGTAAGAACATCTAGAGCAGTTCACGCTGGACAAAAACACTCAAGGAAACACATGAAAAAAAAATATTGTCAGCAATCACACACATTCGCATTCGGACGGGATTAGATTTCTCAGAGGATCACAGAGTTTGCTGGAAACAGTGGGTGATTTGCACTGGAATTATTACAGGTTGTGTGAAACAAACACATGCTTGGCAGACTTGGACAGGATACAAATCGCAAAGTACACACATTTCTCTAGTGACCTCCTGGAAAAAAAACTGTGTGTGAAATACTTATAATGTTTAAGCTGGGACATTCAAAAGCATTTGATGTTTGTCTTCTTTTACATGTATAAATATGTTAATTGGGAATATACATAGCATTACGTTGAGTGCAAACAATCATTGAATATCAGGATACTCCTTTTTTTCAATTGTCAAAAAAAGGGAAAATACAATTAACAATTGCGTTCATATTGTATTGCACAATACTTGGTGCTGTTAAGGTGGGACACTGAGGTACACTGGTAAAAAAGAGTAAACCTGTTGCCTCAAAATTATTAAGTAAATTAAATATGTGTGTAAAACTAGTCCTACTGCACCCAACCGCGCTGTGCTGGGATCGAACCAGCGATTCTTTATATGAGAGTCGGTTGCTCTAACGAGGAGGCTAAAGACCATGGCCTGCATAAGCACTGTGCTAGCTGGCCTCCGTTTCATGTGCATAATTAAAAAAAAGAAGGTAAATCAGCTTAATACTTACAAATTACAACAGGATGTCTCACTTTTTTAAGTAAACTCAACTTGTCACTGTTAAGACAATGATTTCACTCACTTTTTTAAGGAAAGTAACTAACCGCTTTCTACAGTGTAAGGTTATAGGAACTGATCTGGTGGTATGGGTAGGTTTAAGGGTTAATGTGTGAGGCATAGGTACAGTTAGTACATTAATTATACTTTATGTACACTCAAACAAAAATATGTTTGCTGTTTGTTCAAACTACTTATTTAAAATGAGCTGAAACAACACAATTCTTGAGTTGTTTTGGGACAAATTAATTGTTTTATGTTCATTCATTCATTTTCTTTCGGCTTAGTCTCTATTTCAGAGGTCGCCACAGCGGAATGAACCGCCAACTATTCCGACATATGTTTTACACAGCGGATGCCATTCCAGCCGCAATCCAGTACTGGGAAACACCCATACGCTCTCTAATTCACACTTATACACTACGGCCAATTTAGTGTATTCAATTCACCTATACCGCATGTCTTTGGACTGTGGGGGAAACTGGAGCACCCAGAGGAAACCCACGCCAACGCGGGGAGAACATGCAAACTCTACACAGAAATGCCAGCTGGACTCGAACCAGCGACCTTCTTGCTGTGAGACGACAGTGCTAACCACTGAGCCACCACTTAAATTAGTAAAAACTAATAAGTTAATAAATTAATTCCTTTATGTTGTCCGAACTTAAATCGATTGTGTGGAGTCCAGCATTTTTTACTATGTGAATATAGTAATTAAGGCCACTTAATATAAAGTGGGACCCAAACTACCCCTTCTAATCAATGAACAAACTTCAGTGTGAGTATATTGGGGGCGTATATTGTTGTATATTATTTTATATTGTTGTCTCTTGTTAAGTGTAATCACAAGCAGTAAGTTGCAGGCTGCAGTTTCATACACTGTAAAAGATGTTTGGTTCGAAACTATTGATTTGTGTTAGGACAACATGAAGGGATTAAGTTAACTTAGTAGTTTTTACAAATTTAAGGTGATTGAACATAAAACAATTAAGATGTCCCCCTAAAACCTAAAGAATTGTGTTGTTTCAGCTCAAGTAGTTTGAACAAACAGCAAATGTCATTTCTGAGTGTTTAACAGCCATCAGTGGCAAGCATTTCTGAATATAGCATCTTAATCTATAATCTATGAATGTTAAATGACTATAATTATCCCAGTGTTTAGTCACATTTACAATGTGCAAGCGGATATTTTTAGGTCATGTTAACAGTAAGTATTTAGTGCACGATTAGCTTCAAATGAAGCTGCCACGGAAAAATGTAGAGTTCATCACTGCTTTGAAATCAAATTAATCAAGTCAGTGAAAGGAACTAAAGAGGCTTTTGAAAGGGGATATTTGTGTTTCTTTAACAAAAAAGGAGTGATTTTGGGAAACATTCACAACTCAAGCGACAACAATCTATATTTCTCAATGCCTGTTTCTCAATTTCTCAAGTCTGATTGTGTCTGAATAAATTGAACTACACTGTAAAAAATATTTAATTAACATTTTTCATATTTTGTTATTCATTTTTATTTTTTTTATTTTTTTATTTACAGTTATGAATTGCATTATGGGGGCGACATGGTGGCTCAGAGGTTAGGACTGTCGCTTCACAACAAGATGGTGGAGTTTGCATGTTCTCCCTGTGTTCAAGTGGGTTTCCCCACAATCCAAAGACATGCAGTACAGGTGAATTGAATAAACTAAATTGGCCGTAGTGTATGTGTGTGGATGAGTTTGTATGGATGTTTCCCAGTAAAGGGTTGCAGCTGGAAGGGCATCTGCTGTGTAAAACATATGCTGGATAAGTTGGCGGTTCATTCAGTTGTGGCGACCCCTGATGAATTAAGGGACTAAGCTGAAGGAGAATGAATGAATGAATTGCATTATGGGATCTTGATCTCTGCTCTGTTGACTTGATGAAACTTTAACGAAGTGACTTTTACTGACATTTAATAGTAGTTTTGTCACGATCTCCAGCGATCTAGCCTGTGCAGATCGTTTGAGAACTACACATCTGCCACTATATGAAATACAACTCCCAGAAGTCTTTGCACTCACACACCAGTTCCTGATCCCCCCGATTACACACACAGGAAGCTCATGATGGACTAATTACTATAGGACTATAAAGACACGATAAAGACGATTCGCCTGCATATAGTCCCTGTTTTGACCTTTGCCTGCCTGATGAATATCTAAATAAAGTGCAATCGGATCCTCAACTCCATTGTACTCCTCATTACAAGTTTTAATAAATTTGTTATATAAATGAGCAATATTACACGAGTAGCAGTGCAATATGGCTGTATATCGGCACTGGTGGGAGGCGTGCGTTGGCTCGAGGCTGCAGGCCGAGTGCCTTAATGCCTTAGTGATGATATACAGCCATATCGCACTGCTACGAGTGTGATATTGCGTTTATACAACAGTTTGACGGCATAATCGTGTGTATAAGAAAGAAAATCAAACACAGAGAGTCTTAAAAATACTTTTGTATGAGGAGCTACTTTCTTCCGCCATTCATTCACATCTGCAGCTGACGTCAGAACAGCAGTAACCATTGCTAGTATTTGAATGATTCTCTAGCGTAATGTCTAAAGTGATCACTAAACAGGTGATTTTTTTTCACATTTTACGATTATAAGGCTGAATAGCATGAAATGCCATCAATCTACAGAGATTTCCCAGTATTTCTCTGTTGCAATTAGGATATCACAATAATTAACCCCGAAAAGCCCAAAGCAAACCAAACACTACCAGTTTCTGTGGTATAAATACAGCACTACAAAATACAAAAGAGAGAGATTGACTTAGAATGTCACTTACCTGATTTATTATAATTGTTCAGCTGTAGTTTGAACTTACGTTGAGAAAACGCTGAGTTTTTCTCCCTCTAAGGACTTATTAAGCGGTCTCTGTTGCCATCTTGTGGCGGAATGTCAACCGTCACTTTCTTTGGTCTGCTCAGACAGGCTGATGGCAGCCGATGCACTGAATCTCCAAAATTATACATATTTTAAAATAGGCACTATCCTTATAAATAAACTGCATAGTTGCAATTTAAACAATTACATTGGCGACAAAAAAAAAACTCAAAAGTGCATTATGTTGTCCAACAGCAGCAATATCTGTTAAACTGTAAAGTGTCCTCTGCTTGTCGCTGTATGTGGGCGGAGTAATACACAAGGGTGTAGGGTGAAGAGGCTGTACGAGTGCTGTTATTTGCAGAATATTGCACGGCTATCAGCCAATCAGATTCAAGAACCATACAGAACTGTTTTATAAGAAATTATATATCGAAAATTAAGTCTGTAAAATAACAGAAAATTACTGGCAGATTATTGGCAAGTTTTTGTACCATAATTTACAACAGTGACCCAGACGATATAAAGCTATACGATATAATCTATGAAAAATTTTAGCATAAAAAGTAGTTGGAGGAAAGAAATATATGGTCCCATAGTCCCAAAAAGAGGTCCCATAATGCAATTTAAAAGTATAAATAAATGGAAATATCCATGAATCACAAAATATGGAGAGCTGTTTATTTACGGATATATATATTTTTACAGTCCACTGAGGCTAACCAGTCCTTTCAAAGGTCATTTACATATTGTCTAAAAGGTGTTGTAGAAAAGGGTGATTTAATTCTGAAATCAGACAGAAGTTAAATATTACCATGACAAAAAACACATTTCTGGCTGCAGGAACCTCCGGTCAAATCCTTGAATAACATTAGAAACGGACTTCGGGGAAGAAAAAAGGCTACACAACTCTAATATAAGTCCTCTTTTACATCACTCTCAGGCAAAATCTCCTGTAATATTTAACACTAAAGTGCTACAGCATTTCATTTGGCGCTTTTTATGCATAACAAGGCTTCTGTGCCGCCTGACGGCTCATTCTGTCTCATACGTTTGCTGTGTGTCGGCCTATTTTTGACTCTCATCTTCCTTCTATAAGCAGTGATTGAAGGTTGGACTGTGTTGGAGACACTTTCCACCCTCAGCGCTTCTGCTCGTTTATCTCCAGAAATGTGGTTATTTGCATTAATATATGTCAGAGATAAAACGATCGCTTTGAATCACTACTACATCTCTCGCTCGTTTCTAATGTTGTCTATTTATCTCGCAGTCTCATCTGCTGTCTGAAAATCTCTGCTCAGTGGCTTTATTAAAAGACAAACACATTATCTGGATCTCTTTGAACCACAAGTCTCTGCTCTTTACGCATGTACTGAAACACATTTACGCCTACTGATTTATATATAAATATAGCGATGCAAAAAAACACTAAGCTGGAATTCCCATTAAGGCTCTTATTTTATTCCGCAAACTCTATTCATGTCTCCCCTGAGCTCAGAGACGGGTTTATTTGTGTTTTAATTAGAAAAATTCCTTAATCGGCTATTCAAAATGAGTCTCTTAGAATGATTTAATTAGGAGGGAACATCAGACAGGCTCTGATAGAGAACCTGCCAATGTTTCGCCCATCTTGATTGTATTAGTCTGTGTATGTATGTTGATGCGTGTGTGGTCTAATTGAAACGCGTGTGTATTTGTTTTCAAAACTCTCAGAGCATTAGTGGGGAAAAAATGCTTGTATTTTGCATTCATTTATTGGATACAAATCTCTTCATAGTCTCAAATGTGCTTATTTAACTTAAAAATGTACAAACATCTACATATTTCTTCATTATTACATTCACTCAAAAAATGATTTTTGCTGCTTGTTCAAACTACTTATTTAAAATGAGCTTAAACAACACAATTCTGAAGATTTTGGGGGGTGAAACTTAACTTTTTTATGTACAATCTACTTAAATTCGTTACGTTAACTTAATCGATTTGTGTTGGGACAACATGAATGAATTGTGTGAACACTTCACTTGTGTGAAAAAATGCAGGGTTCCACATAATTAAGTTGTCCCAAAAAAATACAAAGAGATATGTAATGATTCTGCTCAGTTTAATTAAGTAGTTTCAAAAAGCAGCAAAAATCATTTTGAGTGTTTATTTATAATTTAAGAGAAAGAAATCACATATTTATTTATTGCTCATGTCAGAAATGCGAGCAGATTTCAAACATTTTTCCATCGTTTTTACTTAAACTGGAATAATATACACTGAAACAAACGATTCATTGGATTTACAGATTTTTTTAAGGTAAGTGGTTGCAAACAATTTATATGGGCTGAATTTAAACAAACTAATTACATTTAGTAATGTTCAACTTTGTTTGTTTAAATTCAGCATATAAATTGTTTGCAACAATTTGCAATGAGTCATTTTTTTCACCGTACAACTAATGTATATTTCACAGTAAAACAAATCCAATATTACACTGTAAAAAATGGGTTTCACACAATTGACTTGTGTTGGGACAACATGAAGGAATTAAGTTAACTTATTACATTGTCAATTAAGTTGTCCTAAAAAAAACCCCCCGCAAGAATTGTGTTGTTTCAGCGCATTTTATATAAGTAGTTTAAAAAAATAACAGAAATAATTGTTTGAGTGTAATGTAAAATAATTCAAAATACTAAAACGTGATAGGGGACATTTGATTCTGTTATTAATTGTTGTTTAACTTTATGGTCGGTGTGATTTTGTGATTTTTCATCATTTTTATAAAAAAAAAAATGTAATCCATACCTAATCCCTAACCTTAAACCCAAAATAATAAGGTTATAGGTAATAAATAATTCACAAAATCACAGAATAACAATCATGTACATAAATAAACTAAATTAACCTAAACTTAACATAAACTCTAAACGTATCCCTTAATTCTGATTGGCTCATTGGAATGTTGTTCCAGAATCAACATAAATGTCTTACTTGGTGAAATCACACTAACAGTGTTGACTATAACAGAGTTGCCATTTTCTGCCATTTTGCCCTTTAGATGCTAACCTCAAACTAGACACAACATAGCAGGGCTAAAACAAAATTGTATACATTTTCGTCATATTATTGTTTTTAAAAAGTGAATGAGAAATTAACGGATATATCACAGTAACAGAGTTGACCAATAATTTATCTACTATTCAGTTCATACTAACTATTTTGTACCAATTAATGAGAGAGAATAATTATATTCCTCAATGCCTTCCAGAGTTTCCCTCCAGATGAAGTGACATCACATGGAGCAAGTCACATGCTTTGCTATGTTCACATGTTATGCCTTTTCATAACTGATGTAACAATGT
The DNA here is from genome assembly GCA_903798115.1 of Danio jaintianensis. Lineage (NCBI taxonomy): Eukaryota > Metazoa > Chordata > Actinopteri > Cypriniformes > Danionidae > Danio > Danio jaintianensis. The sequence continues at coordinate 5,232,906 of CAIGQV010019070.1, read as the reverse complement.
TAAAAAGAACATAAGGACAGGCACAACAAAAAAGTATTGTTAATTACTTTTATAACCTTAATTACAGAAAATAGATGTTTCTTGCAAATGTTTATTTAACGTAGTAGAGTAAACACACATAATAGATGAAAATTGAATTATTTTATGATAGACGCTGAAGCTGAATGTATGATACAGTAAGCATAAACAATCTAAGGTAAAGTGGGAGATTTTAAGTTAATATTTTCAAGGCAAAATGCCCTTAAATACACATACAAACATATTTTTTTATAGGTAAGTTGATATAATTTGTGTTATTGTTATTTACAACAGTTTTTATTAAAGTTCCTAATTTTGAGAAATAATAGGGTAATTAGGTTAAATGCAAAATGTGCATGAGCGTCATCTAATCTTTCTAAAAGTTTGTGATTTATTGATTATAATCACTCAGGCCGGTTTCTTCAAAAATATGCATCATAAATATGCATGTGTTTTGATTACTGTATAACTATATATGAGTACCTGCATTGTGTGTGTGTGTGTGTGTGTCTGTGTTGTTTTCCTTTTGGAAGCTAAACACTCTCGCCACATTTTCCTCATTTATCTCACTTCTGTCACACTGTGTTTGCGGTCTTTGGACGCGTTTAAAAGAACATCACATTCAAGAACCAAACAGAGCTGAAAATAAAACATGGCAACATGGGCATATGTGTGAGATTTGAGTAGATGTGTTTATTTGATGAAAGCACCATGAACTGGTTTGATGAATGATTTTAGCTTTCTAATAGACATGTAGGAAAAAAAGTGTTATTTATCGGGTCAAAGATGGGACGTCACATTTTGGTGTTTGCTTCTGATTTAAATACATAGAAACCATGTTAAATACAATTAAATGGATAGTTTTGGGGATAGATGCCCGAGAATGAAAATTATATCATTATTTCCTCTACCTCATGTGGTTTAAAACCATTATGAGCTGCTTTCTTCCCTTGAACACAAAAGAAGATTTTTAAGAATGCTTGTTTCTGGCATCCTTGACTTCAGTGGAAAGGTTATAATTGTGTGGAACCCAGCACTTTTTACAGTGTAAATTTTTTTATGCAAAGTTTAACTTAATGTTTTAGACAAATTCATTGATTTAATTTTAGATGATTTGAAAAGTTAATTTGTTTCAACTAAAAAAATAAAGGCATCAAGGCTGAAAATTGGCACTTTTAATCTTAATATGTCATCTAACGATTCTTAGTCTAAATATGGCCTAAACTGTTTTTCACTAAATTATATTTTAGTGATTGTCTCATGTAAAACATGGCAAAAATGTATGATTTTCTGCTCCAAAAGTATCAAATCAAATGCAAGACTTTTGAAAACTCCAAGTCCTCTTTGACCCTCATGTGTCTCTTATACAACACATTGATTGTCCAGTCCGCCCATTAAAATATAATACAGTAACTGAGACCAAGTTGGAAACCTTTAAAAATCTTTATCCCAGTGCGCGTGTGTGTCTCACCCTCGAAACTTGATTTAGTATCAGAAGCCGGAAAGAGACGGGAATAATGTGCTGATATCCGACTTCACCAATCGGATAAGAGACACCAATACAGCTCAGCCCAATAGACTGCACTTCCTGAGAGATATAATCCAATCTCAAAGATCAGATGTCCTCTTGGAAACAGTAGGATCCACACCACTAGACCAACTAAAAGACCAGCGGATTATCCTTAGTCATTAAGGACAGAAAACTACAGGAGTTTCTCCATAGGAAGTGGAAGTTGCACAGAAATAATTAGCTTGAACATGATGGACTGTGTCTGTTCTGAAATAACTATCTATCTGCCAGAAATAAATATTTCAGTCTGCGCTTAAAAGTTAGGTTTCTCAGTGTTTGATGCAGCTTATTGAAGACTCCACGACATAGTCAACCCCTAATTGATTTATCTTTCAGTCAGCGTGGAGAAAAAATATCACAAATGTACACTGGGAAGCTGTGAGGAAGGCAGAGTCAAGAACAGTTCACTGGAAAATGAACTTTCTGTCATTATTTAACTAAGCACATGTTGCTCCAGATCAGTATGCTTTTGGTTGTTGTTGTTTTCCCAACTTTTCCAAATCTGTCAAACACATTCAAAGTAGTCCAATCAAGAAGTTTGTATAGGGACGAATAAGAAGTGGGTTATAAAATTTGTAAGTGCATTAATACTGTATAAAAAACTTAAATAAATTGTGAGTGGGCATAATTTGGATTTAGCAACAAAACAACATGTAAGTACTTATTTGTCTGCTTCTGGTCTGACTCTGTGGCAGTTTAGGCTAGGCACACACCACAAAATAATCAGGCTTATTTTGAGCCAGGTAATGCCCAGTTTATTTTAGCATATATTCTGTGGTTTGAGGTGTGTTAAGGGTCACTTCACACTGTTTTTGCATCTAAAAAGAGTCAGTAATCTTTAATCAAAGTCTGATCATTAGCTTCCCTGTTTGGAGTGGTGGTCCTTAGCCACAATATTCTTAACCACGCCCCTCTTACCGTTTGCTATGAGGGAATGATGAATAAAGCCCCACCCCCTACTCAATATTCAGTTTCAGTTGGAAGTACATCAATTCATCTTTATTTCTATAGGGCTTTTACAATGTAGATTGTGTCAAAGCAGCTTAACATAGAAGTTCTAGTAAATTGAATCAGCTTCAGTTCAGTTTTCAGAGTTGAAGTTCAGTTTAGTTCAGTTCAGTGTGGTTTAATTTTCACTGCTGAGACCAAACACTGAAGAGCAAATCCATTGATGCGCAGCTCCACAAGACCCAAACCAAGCTTGCCAATGGCAACAAACGATTTTCCTTAGTCCCTCTATTTATCAGGGGTCACCACAGCAGAATGAACCGACAACTAATCCAGCACATGTTTTAAACAGCGGATACACTTCCAGCTGCAACCCAGTACTGGGAAACACCCAAACACTCTCTCATTCACACCCATACACAATTTAGTTTATTCAATTCACCTATAGTGCATGTCTTTGGACTGTGGGGGAAACCAGAGCACTCGGAGGAAACCCACGCCAACAGGGAGAACATGCAAACTCCACACAGAAATGCCAACTGGCCCAGCCGGAGCTCGACCACTGAGCCACCGTGTCGCCATATATATTTATATGTTTATACAGGGCGACTCGGTGGCTCAGTGGTAATGTGAATAACTATATATAAATGTGAATGACTCATACAGTATGAATCAGTTCTTTATAATGAATCAAAAACACATTAACGAAACTAAAAAGTGAATTTAATTTCAGGACAGATTACTTTTCTGATACATATGTAGCTCAAAAAACAAAGACCAAAAATATTGTTAAATTCAGTTTTAGAATGAATGGCTCTTATGACATATTTCTTTTCAACAATTAAGAAACAGTATGCATGCGAGCAGTACAGTATATGCACAGTAGAAGTCCTACTTCTGAACAAATCTATCTAACGGGTCGGCCCTTTTTAATAAATCAAACACAATTCTCGCAAACAAATCAAATCTCACAGAGTCAAAGACAAAACGATCAGCCCTTCTGTGAAATTGTCATTCGTTTTCAAATATTTCACGAGTGCTGTTTAAGAGAGCAAGGAAAAGGTATTTCCTCTTATATTTTTCTTGTGGACCACATCTTTTTTCTTTTAGTTTGGCTGGAATATAAAAAAGGAAAAAGACAAATTAGACCCCTTAAGAAATTATATAGGCGTCACGGTGGCGCAGTGGGTAGCACGTTCGCCTCACAGCAAGAAGGTCGCTGGTTCGAGCCTCGGCTGGGTCAGTTGGCATATCTGTGTGGAGTTTGCATGTTCTCCCCGTGTTCGCGTGGGTTTCCTCCGGGTGCTCCGGTTTCCCCCACAGTCCAAAAACATGTGGTATAGGTGATTTGGGTAGGCTAAATTGTCTGTAGTGTATGTGTGTGAATGAGTGTCTTTCCCAGTGATGGGTTGCAGCTGGAAGGGCATCCGCTGCGTGAAACATATGCTGGATAAGGTGGCGGTTCATTCCGCTGTGGCGACCCCAGATTAATAAAGGGACTAAGCCGAAAAGAAAATGAATGAATGAATGAAGAAATTATATATTTTTTCAATTGTCTACAGAGCAAACCACTGTTGTTCAATAACTTGTCCAATTAACCTAATTAGCCTAGTTAAGCCTTTAAATTCCATTCATTCATTCATTTTCTTTTCGGCTTAGTCCCTTTATTAATCTGGGGTCACCACAGCGGAATGAACCGCCAACTTATCGAGCATATGTTTTAAGCAACGGATGCCCTTCCAGCTGCAACCCATCACTGGGAAACACCCATACACTTCCCATTCACACACATTCAATTCATCTTTATTTCAATAGCGCTTTTACAATGTAGATTGTGTCAAAGCAGCTTCACATAGAAGATTATAGTGAATTGGAATGATGTCCGTTCAGTTTTTAGAGTTTAAGGTCAGTTCAGTTCACATACATACACACACATACACTACGGACAATTTAGCTTACCCAATTCACCTATACCGCATGTCTTTGGACTTGTGGGGGAAACCGGAGCACCCGGAGGAAACCCACGCGAACACACAAGAACATGCAAACTCCACACAGAAATGCCAACTGACCCAGCCGAACCAGCGACCTTCTTGCTGTGAGGCGAGAGCGCTACCCACTGCGCCACCGTGCTGCCCCCTTTAAATTCCACTTTAAACTAAATACTAATATCTTAACTAGTTTAAAAATAACTAGTAAAATATTGTATACTGTCATGATGGTAAATGAAACAGTTATTAGGAATAAGATATTAAACTCTTATTAAATTAAAATCTCTGTTAATGGGAAATATTTGAAAAAAAAAACATTTAAAAAAATCATAGGGGTGCTAATAATTTTGCTTCGACTTTATATAAGCCATCAACGTTTTTTTAACTATTATAAAAGACTAATAAAAATGAACAGTCTATTTTCAATCCCTATTTTAACTACACGACTTATGCAGTTTTTTATCAAATATCCATCCTGTACTTTTTTTCTAAATATAATCAACAATTCCAACTAATGAGGCTCCCAAAGCACCAAGCACACACAATCACCATAATCCACGACATACAGAAGCCACGTGTGTGTTATATTTACAGACACGCTCACACATCCAGACTAAATGAATGTAAAAGAGGCTGTTTAAAGAGCCGTACTCTCAGTCTAGGGTTCTCCTGATCTCTGTTTAACTGCTGTCTAGGGGGTCATTGACGGTTCTGCATGAGTAACTGAAAATAACAATCATTCTCCACAAAAAGCAATTATGTCCTCCAGCACCAGGACCCAGCTCGACTCGGCTCATCTCATTGGACCATTAGTGTAACGGTCTGTTACGGTAAGCTGTGATTGGTCAATGGAGCTTGAGTTTCATATAGCTTAAATGAGAACATGTCTCGAGCGTTTGCAGTCAGTCACACTTAAACTTTCCAAATTGTCTTCAAAATAGTGCAGCTTTACCATTACAGGGCATATTTTAGTGTCAGTGGTGCAGAACAAAAGTCCACATGCAGAATGACCAAGTGAGATGAGACGCTTTTATTCAAAGTGACTTGCATTGCATTCAGTTTTATTAGTTTTACTCCGTTTTGTGGACTTACAGCCTGTTCACTTCAAGTAAAATGACTTTAAAGGTTATTTTATAACATTTGTATTTAGACCAATGCATGATAACAGTGTTTATTATAAGAACCAACTGCAGTTTTGTAGTCAGGATGGTTCTGATTGGCCGTTAAGGAGTTTAATGCTCATCAGCATGGCTTTTCATTGGGTTACAGGGTTTTTGGCATTCATTAGGATACATTTTAATTCGCCATTAATGTTTTTATGGTGCACCTGGACAGATTCTGATTGGTCTTTAATATTTGTAGTGATGGCATCATGACTGATTCTTATTAGCCTCCATTTTCATCATCGGGATGGATTCAAATTGACCATCAATGTTTTTAACCATGATGGATTCTGATTGGCTGTCAGTGTTTTCGGCAATCATCAAGATGGATTCTGATTGATCATTGATGTTTTTAACACTCATGAGAACTGATTCTGATTGGCAATTAATATTTTCAGCAGTCATAGTGATCAATTCTTATTTGCCCTCAGTTTTATCTATGTTCATAAGGATGGATTCCGATTGGCTGTCAATGTTTTCAGCGATAATCAAAATGGATTCTGATTGGCCAGTGATGTTTTTAGCATTCATCAGTATGGATTTTGATTAGCCATCAATGATTTTAACATTCATCAGTATGGATTCTGATTGGCCATTAATATTTTCAGCAGTCATCATGATCAATTCTTATTTGCCCTCAGTTTTATCTATGATTATAAGGATGGATTCTGATGGGCTGTCAGTGATTTCAGCGATCACCAGGGTGGATTCTGATTGGCCATCAGTATTTTTAACATTCATCAGCACTAATTCTGATTAGTCATTAATATATTCAACAGTCATCGTGATCGATTGGTATTTTCTCTTAGTTTTATCAATGTTTATAAGGATGGATTCTTATTGGCTATTAATGTTTCACACTAGCACTTTTGGTCCGCACCCGGGTTCGTTTGATGTCAGAGTACAGTACGTTTAGCTAGTGTGAACGTGTCTTCTGAACTCGGGTGCGCACCCACATACTGTACCCGAGTCCGCCTGAAAGAGGTGGTCTGGGGTACGGTTCGCTTGAACTCTGGTCTGTTCACTTCCGGTATGAATGCAATCGTACCAAATAACGGAAGTAAACCGCCAACTGTACAACAAACTATCGTTTTCATAACGTTCATTCATGTGTGTATGTGTGTGTCTGTGTATCACGTACTGTACCTTGGTGACAAGCGGGACTGAGCCAGGGCAAACACAGTGATAATGTCTGCTTGTCTCCTCCAAAAACAGCTTTTGCAGACATCGCGTGATGTTCTGAACGTTTTTAACGTTTTTGCAGCAGACAGACGCGAGTCGCTTTCTGTATGTCCAGAACCAAAAGATTCAGTAAAAGCAAAATGACTGCAATGTGCGTACGTCTTTCCATTTTGGCGCTTTGCTTTCATAGCCTTCACCTAGCAACAGCCGTACACACAACAGCAGCTCGATGACACAAGCGTACCGGGGTTCAGAAGGAATAAAGACAGTGTGAACACAAACCAACTGAGAAGGTGGCAAGGGGGGACAATCGAACTTGGGTACTATCCTGGCAATTGAGCCAAGTGTGAAAGCACCCTAACATTCATCAGGATGGATTCTGATTGGCCATCAATGTTTTTAGCATTCATTATGATGGATTATTATTGGTCGGCAATGTTTTTAGCCTTCATCAGGATGGATTCTGATTGGCCGGTAATACTTTCAACTAGCGTCAGGATGGATTCTGATTAACCCGCAATGTTTTTAAAGTGTGTGTGAAATCAAAATGTGCTATGTTTATCTTACAATTTATCTGTGTTTATTTTACAATTAATCCACTGCAAAAAAATGTTTTGGTAATCTTCAATTAAAATCTGACCATTTGGAGTGGTGGTCCTTCTCTGATGATGTCAGTTTGACGGCTTCAGACACAATAATCGTATCCACACCCCTCATACCTTTAGTTTGTTATAAGGGAATGATGCACAAAAAAGCCCCGCCCTCTACTCAATATTCCATTTCAGTTAGAAGTACATTAACATATTGAAATAAGTCTCTGCAATGGACTCTGATTGCCTGAAAATGTTTTCAGTGATCAATATGATGGATTCTCATTGGTTGTTGATGTTTTAAACATTCATCAAGATTGATTCTGATTGGCTGTCAGTGTTTTTAATGTTGATCAAGATAGATTCTGATTAGCTGTCAATGTTATTAGTATTCATCAGGATGGAATCTAATTGCTTAGTAATATTTTTAGCATTCATTAGCCCAGTGTTGTGAAATTGATTCTGTATATTTTTTCTCCTGTTATTATAGTGTGGACTCAGCTTGTTATCATACTTAGTGTGTTAATGAGCCTTTAAGGATGATAATGATTCTTTCATATGACATTGCGATGGGTTGATCCTCTTATTTTTTTATCTTATTTTCTTGTAATTTGTTATTTGAGGAGACAAAAACAGGTGGTTTTGTGGGTTTCCACAGGTAGCATTCACAGATGTGAAACAGTTTTATGTTCAGGTTTAATGCTGACTCTCTAACTGATATAATTTCACATAAAACCATATTTTCTAGGAGTTTATAGTAATGATTGTTTATTTTAGAGAAGCAATTCTGCGCTGAAGATTGCAATGATGCAAAATCCAGCATTGCACCACAGGAATTCAACTTTTAAACATTTTCAAATGGAAAACAGCTATCATAAAACATAATAATATTTCACAAATTTTACTGTACTTTTCATCCTGCACTGCAAAAAATGCTTTTCTTACTTAGATTTTGAATCTTGTTTCTAATCCAAATATCTAAAAATGCTTAAAGCAAGAAGCATTTTCTAGACAAGAAAAGCATATTGTCCTGTTTTAAGACATACTATGCCAAAATTGTGGCAAAAGTGAGTTATACTTAATTTTATATGAATCTTATATGAAAAGGAAATACGGGGTGACATGGTGGCTCAGTGGTTAGCACTGTCGCCTCACAGCAAGAAGGTCGCTGGTTTGAGTCCCGGCTGGACTAGCTGGCATTTCTGTGTGGAGTATGCATGTTCTCCCCGGGTTTCCCCCACAGTCTAAAGACACGCACTATAGGTGAATTGAATAAACTAAATTGGCCATAGTGTATGTGTGTGGATGGGTGTTTCCCAGTACTGGGATGCAGCTGGAAGCGCATCCGCTGTGTAAAACATATGCTGGATAAGTTGATGATTCATTCTGCTGTGGCGACCCCTGATGAATAAAGGAACTAAGCCGAAGGAAAATGAATGAATGAAAAGGAAATACAAGATTATTTGGCTTATCCAACTGGCAGAATATTTTGCTTGTTTTAAGGTAAATCTCACTTAATTTCATGGCATATTATTTCTTAAAACAAGACTATATGCTTTGCTTGTCTAGAAATTGCTTCTTGATTTAAGAATGTTTTTGCACATTGCACATTTTACGGACACTTATGAACATTGCACATCTGCACATCCATGCACTTTGAACACCCACTGGTCACTCTTGGACATTTATGCACATTTGCACACACCCTGGGCATATATTGTGTAGTTCTAGTGTACTTCATACAGGTGAGTGGGCTTGACAAACCACCTATAGGACACACTCCTTCTCTATGCACCAGGCAATTTGTTAGAAACACTTCTACATCTCTGTTTGTACAGATAGCTCTGTTATATTTCTATACTTTGTACTTTTTTATACCGCCACATACTCTGTATTGAAGTATTTAAATATTTTATATTGCATAACATCTATTTCTCCATAATTTAGATCTAGTATTTTTGTTATTGCTGTTACTATTTTAAGGTCACAAGGACGAAAAATCTAAGTAAGAAAATATTTGCAGTGTGTAAATGCAGTCTTGGTTAGCAATACATTCTTTCATTCATTCATTCATTCATTCATTCATTTTCCTTTGACTTAGTCTCTTATTTATAAGGGGTCGCCACAGCGGAATGAACCACCAACTAATCTGGCATGTTTTACGCAGCAGATGCCCTTCCAGCCACAACCCAGCACTTGGAAGCACTCATACACTGTCTCATTCACACACACACACTCATACACTACAGCCAATTTTGTTTACCCATTTCATCTATAGTGCATGTATTTGGACTGTGGGTGAAACCAGAGGAAACCCACGTGAACATGAAGAGAACATGGGTTAGCAGTACATATACAGTACATACAAACCTGCAACCACAGCCCAAACCTCAACCCTCACATCCTCTACATGAACCACTAAAACCAAACAAAACCAGCAGAAACAAGGTTCACTCAACAAACTGAAAACATCACACCTTTCACCAGCACGTCTGTCTGCTCGGCGTCCTCACCACTAATGTAATTGTGGTCTGAACGTTGGGGTCAGCAGCTGAACTTCAGTAGTTGCTGTCTCTGTGGTCTGTATGTACACTATGGATTGGCAGTCAGTCAAACGCAGATCGACTGAAGCAAAGCTGTGTTAACATCGGGACTCCATCAACGCCTTTGACGGTGTGTGTGTGCCACATGAGACAGATGTCTTAATCAGAAAAACAGCAGCCTTCATAAACGGCAATACAAAAAAGAAAAAATCAATAACAAACATAAAACAGCATGGAAAACAATACGGCTGGTTGGCATCAGGAAAAAAAGTGCACTTCACTTGAAATGATTGTTGTTTCTTTTGCTCCAGATAGATGTCTACGCCTTTTGAATATTCTTTGCATGAAATCGATGCTCTGCGTTTATTAAATAGATGCCTGTCTGTGGGGATTCGTAAATCATAATAATAATTCCTTACATTTATATAGCGATTTTCTAGACACTCAAAGCGCTTTACACATTGGGGGGAATCTCCTCATCCACCACCAGTGTGCAGCATCCACCTGGATGACGCGACGGCAGCCATATTGCACCAGACCACACACCGGCTGATTGGTGGAGAGGAGACAGAGTGTTAATACCAATAATGATATGGGGATGGTTAGGAGGCCAGTGGGCAAATTTGGCCAGGATGCCGGGGTTAAACACCTACTCATTTTCGAAGGACATCCTGGGATTTTTAATGTCACATCCAAAAGATGGCACTCACTGAGCAGTATATAGTCCCCATCAATATACTGGGGCGTTAGGACCCACACAGACCACAGGTTAAGCGCCCCCTGCTGGCCTCACTAACACCACTTCCGGCAGCAACCTAGCTTTCCCATGTGGTCTCCCATCCAGGTACTGACCAGGCGCAGCCCTGCTTTGCTTCAGTGAGCGATCATGTGAGAGTTGCAGAGAGCTAGCTGCCAGCTGTATGTGCTAATAAGCGTCATGCTCATCAGGATGGATTTTCATTGGTCATCAGGGTTTTAACATTTTGATTGGCTATTAGTGTTTTCACTGTGCATCTGGACTGATTTTAATTGGTCATTAATATTTTCAGCAGTCACCAGTATGGACTCTACAGTAATTGGCCATCAGTATTTTTAACATTCATAAGGACTGATTCTGATTGGTCATTAATATTTTCAGCAGTCATCACGATCGATTGTTATTAGTTATAAGGATGGATTCTGATTGGTCATTAATGTTTTTAACATTCGTCAGGGTGTGAATTCTGATTGACTGGCAAATGTTTTTACTGATCATCAGGATGGATTCTGATTGGCCGGAAATATTTTTAATATTACTCAGGATGGATTCTGATTGGCCGTCAATATTTTCAGCAATCATCTGCATGGATTCCGATTGGCCGGCAATGTTTTCAAAGATCATCGGGAGGGATTCTGATTGGCCATCAATGTTTTTAATAATCATCAGAATGGATTCAGATTGGTCATCAATGTTTTTTACATACATCAGGGTGAATTCTGATTGGCTGTCAATTGTTTTCAGCAATCATAAGGATAGATTCTGATTGGCCATGCATATTTTTAACATTCATGATGGCTGATTCTGATTAATCATTAATATATTTTTTTCCTTATTAGCTCTTTTGGTTGGCTGTCAATGTTTTCAGCAATCATCAGGGTGGATTCTGATTGGCTAGCAATGTTTTTAATATTCATCAGAATGAATTCTGAATATTTATTTGGTTGGATTCTGTTTGGCAAGCAATGTTTTCAGCGATCATCGGAATGGATTCTGATTGGCTGGCAATGTTTTTTTAATATTCATCTGGATGGATTCTGATTGGCTGGCAATGTTTTTTTAATATTCATCAGGGTGAATTCTGATTGGCTGGCAATGTTTTAATAGATCATTAGACATAGACTCTAGTTTGCCATCATTATTTTTAACATACATGATGGCTGATTCTGATTGGTCGTTAGTATTTTCAGTGTTAACCATGACCGATTCTTATTAGGCCATAGTTTTATCAACGTTCATAAGGATGGATTCTGATTGGTTGGCAATGTTTTCAGACATCATCAACATGGATTCTGATTGGCCAATAATGTTTTTAATATTCATCAGGATGTATTATGATTGGCTGGCAACATTTTTAATATTGGATGGATGGATTCTGATTGGCTGGCGATGTTTTTAATATTTATCAGGACGGATTTTTAATGCCCATTAATGTTTTTAATATTCATCAGTATTGATTCTGATTGGCTTGCTATATTTTTTAATATTGGATGGAAAGATTCTTATTAGTGGCAATGTTTTTAATATTCATCAGGACAGATTTTGATTGCCCATTAATGTTTTAAACATTCATCTGGATGGATTCTGATTGGCCGGCGATGTTTTTAAAGTCTGTGTGAAATCAAAATGTACAATGTTTGTTTTGTTGGAGCACATTCTTGTTCTTTAGGTGAACAATAAATCCATTCATTAATTAATTGTTATTGTACGTTCTGTTGCTCCAGAAAGATGCCTACGCTTTTGAACTTTCTCTGTGTGTTTGCTTGTAATCGATGCTCTGTGTCCATTAAATAGATGCCTGTCGGTGGGGAATCATATATCATGTGCTAATAAACATCATGTAGGCCAGTTGATTTGACCTCTACACACATTATCACAGCCTTTGTCCTTCAGACGTGAGCAAACACACACAAATACAATAATCTGAAGGTGTCTGAGGTGTAAAAAAAAACAAAGCTGTCTCTTTCGATCTGCACCACTTTACACCTGATTACTCCAGCACACGCACACTTTTGATTCTATGCATTATTCATTGTGTTGTATTGTTTTTAAAGGGGATAGTTCACTCAAAAATGAAATTTCTGTTATTATTTACTCTCCCTCGGGGAGATCCAAACCTGACTGAGATGTTATGGTGTACACTGACAGTAGCCTTTGACTTCCCTAGTGCTTTTTTTCTTTTACTATAGAAGTTAATGTGTATCAATAACTCGTATCATAACTTTTGATCAGCAGCATTATTCAAAATATTATATTATATAGATGGCAGCTAGCTCTCTGCAACTCTCATATGGTTGCCCACTGAAGCTAAGCAGGGCTTTGCCCGGTCAGTACCTGGATGGAGACCACATGGAAAAGCTAGGTTGCTGCCGGAAGTGGCATTAGTGAGGCCAGCAGGGGGTGCTCAACCTGCAGTCTGTGTGTGTCCTAACGCCCCAGTATAGTCAAGGGGACTTTATACTGCTCAGTGAGAGCCGTCTTTCAGACTCTCTGTGGTCGTTAAAAATCCCAGGATGTCATTCGAACCCCATCCATCCTCCTAACCCATATCACAATTGGCTTCATCACTCTGTCTCCTTTCCACCAATCAGCTGGTGTGTGGTCTGGTGCAATATGGCTGCCGTCCAGGTGGATGCTGCACACTGGTGGTGGATGAGGAGGTTCCCCCAATGTGTAAAGCGTTTTGAGTGTCCAGAAAAGCGCTATATAAATGTACGAAATTTAAGCAGTTTATTATTATTATTATTATTATTATTATTACTATTATTATTTGCATATAGAAGAAAAAATTGATTAGGAGCAACTTTAGGGGTAGTAAGTGGAGGTTGTTATTTTTTATTTTTATATAGATACAAATTTAAAATATCATCTAAAATCATTATAATATCAAATAGTTTTTTCTTTTTTTCTTATAGTTAGACTAGTAATTATTCTTTTGTAACTCACTGAAATAAAAATAATAAGTTTATTTATTAAGTTTAAGTTATATATTGAAGTAAAATTATAATTTTTTTAAAATCAATTATATTATTATATGTATTTTTAAAATGCCCTTCTTATGACATTTACATTGGTTTACACACACGTAAGCACAGCTGTTTTCAACACTGATAATAGTAACATTTATAGTATTATTATTGTTTATTTAAAAAATGAAAAAGAAATCAGCATATGATTTCTGAAAGCTCATTTGACACTGGAAATTGGAGTAATTTCCATGATACAGTAATTCAGCTTTGCATAACCAAAAAAAATTACATTTTATGAAAACATTCACCTAGAAAGCAACTATTTTAAACTGAATTAATATTTAACAGGTGGCATTGTGGCTCAGTGTTTAGCACTGTCGCCTCATAGCAAGAAGGTCACTGGTTCGAGTCCCGACTGGGCCAGTTGTCATTTCTGTGTGGCGTTTGCATATTCTCCCCGTGCTCACGTGGGTTTCCTCCGGGAGCTCCGGTTTCCCCCACAAGTCCAAAGACATGCGCTATAGGTGAATTGGATGAACTAAATTGCCCATAGTGTATGAGTGTGTGTGAGAATGTGAGAGTGTATGGGTGTTTCCCAAGTTGCGGCTGGAAGGGCATCTGCTGCGTAAAACATATGCCGGAATAGTTGGTGGTTCATTCCATTGTGGCGACCCCTGATCCATAAGGGACCAAGCCGAGGGAAAATTAATGAATGCAGAATATTTTACACTATTACTCTATTTACTGTATTTTCAATCAGCACAATCAAGCCTGCATGTGTTCAACAACACAAGTACACAAAGCAAATGTATTCCAGTGTTATAGTAGCTTGCATTGTTTTTAAATGAGCCTGAAAATAATAAGTACACCCTAAACCTTACACCCACACCACTAGCCATTGTTAGATTTTAATTAAGATATTATTTAATCCCTTTATGGTGCTGGGAAAGCCTTTAAGAGGTGCACACAATGAAGGCTATTTCAACGTCTTTCATGAGGTATTTGTAAAGACAGCAGACGTGACCCTCACCCACCGCTGCAGTGTATGTGTGTGTGTGATGTGACTCTGCATGAGGAATGACACACCGGCGGGACAAAATCACGTCTCCTGTCCTGGTGCAGTCAGGGGTGCACAATAGAAATCGATTTGTGCATCATATCATGCGTGCGTTAATTACACGGCAGTGTATTTCTAAAAGAGCCCAGAGCCGCCATCATCAGCACTGACACACATTTACACAGAAATGACCCATATATACTGCTAGACCATGCAGGACAATACTACTGCGTTTTAGTATTGGACTGGAAGTTTGAGTTTGAACAGAACAGACAGGTAGAACGATATGTGAGGTTATTTAAAAAATAATAATAATAATAAATATATATATATATATACACTCACGGGCCACTTTATTAGGTACACCTGTCCAACTGCTCGTTAATGCAAATTTCTAATCAGCCAATCACATGGCAGCAACTCAATGCATTTAGGCATGTAGACATGGTCATGACGATTTGCTGCAGTTCAAATCGAGCATCAGAATGGGGAAGAAAGGTGATTTAAGTGACTTTGAACGTGGCATGGTTGTTTGAACGGGCTGGTCTGAGTATTTCAGAAACTGCTGATCTCTAGGGTTTACAGAGAATGGTCCAAAAAAGAGAAAATATCCAGTGAGTGGCAGTTCTGTGGGTGCAAATGCCTTGTTGATGCCAGAGGTCAGAGGAGAATGGCCAGACTGGTTCCAGCTGATAGAAAGGCAACAGTAACTCAAATAACCACTCGTTACAACCGAGGTATGCAGAAGAGCATCTCTGAACGCACAACACATCCAACCTTGAGGCGGATGGGCTACAGCAGCAGAAGACCACACTGGGTGCCACTCCTGTCAGCTAAGAACAGGAAACTGAGGCTACAATTTGCACAGGCTCACCAAAATTGGACAATAGAAGATTGGAAAAACGTTGCCTGGTCTGATGAGTCTCGATTTCTGCTGCGACATTCGGATGGTAGGGTCAGAATTTGGCATCAACAACATGAAAGCATGGATCCATCCTGCCTTGTATCAACGGTTCAGGCTGGTGGTGGTGGTTTAATGGTGTGGGGGATATTTTCTTGGCACAATTTGGGCCCATTAGTACCAATTGAGCATCGTGTCAACGCTACAGCCTACCTGAGTATTGTTGCTGACCATGTCCATCCCTTTATGACCACAGTGTACCCATCTTCTGATGGCTACTTCCAGCAGGTTAATGTGCCATGTCATAAAGTGTGAATCATCTCAGACTGGTTTCTTGAACATGGCAATGAGTTCACTGTACTCAAATGGCCTCCACAGTTGCCTGAACTCAATCCAATAGAGCACCTTTGGGATGTGGTGGAACGGGAGATTCGCATCCTGGATGTGCAGCCAGGCAGTTCTGAAGGCAAAACCCAGTACTAGTAAGGTGTACCTAATAAAGTGGCCGGTGAGTGTATATGCATACAGAAACCTGTAAGTATATAAGTATAAAAGGAAAAAACTATATACATAATGTCAGAGAAAACAAAATAGTTATCTTAAAGGACATCTTAATTGTTTCTCCTACGTCATTATATTAAATCACTTAAGTTTTAATAATGGAGATAAAATGATCATGTATTTGGTTCCAATGAAGAATTGTTAAAATCTTTGCTCTGTTAATTAAGGCAGTGGATTGCTCTAGTCGAACAATGTCTATAAAATAGTATAACCATTGCTGAATTGACCGGAGATTAGGAGAGAACCAGGAACTGATGATTGTTTTCTTTGCAGCTGTTAATTGTTTTTGATTCAAAGTCAGGGTTATTGAAGAATCATCATTCAGTAGGAAAAGACAAGGTTCAGGATCAATGGTTATTTCCAAAATTTGCGACAAGATGGTGGAGACGTTAACCTAAAAATTGTAGATTGGGAGACATTCCCAGAAAACATGAAAAAAGCTACCCATCGTCCCGGTAATTGGTATTTTGATGTTAAAGGAAAAATGGAACAGTAGCAATGTCTGGCTTAACAAACAATTTAAAATAAAAAATATTATATATTCCTTTTTTGACCAAATATTAATAAGCCAAATTTGATGTAACAGCAGCCTAGCAAAATTACACACAACTAAATATATGCAAATAATATCATTTACATAATATGTGCATGCATTTTAAACCTTTATTTTTAATATAATTTAATATAATTTAATGTATTTATTGAAATGAAATTGTTTCATGCATTTAGATTTTATTAAAAAATTTTGTGTTTGTGTAAATCTAATTTTATAAATATAATATTTTATATATTTATACACAACCGGTCAAAAGTTTGGGGTCAGTATGATTTTTAAATGTTTTAAAATAAGCTTCTCCTGCTCACCAAGGCTGCATTTATTTAATCAAAAATACAGTACACATTGTAAAATTGTGAAATGTTATTGCACTATAAAATAACTGTTCAAAAGTAGTTTATAATTTCATTTAATCATTTATTCCATTGATTTTAATGATGAATTTTCAGCTTCATTACTCCAGTCTTCAGAGTCATGATCCTTCAGAAATCACTCGAATATTAATTATTAATATTGCAATTATTATTATTATTATTATTATTATTATTATTAATAATATTATTTTTATTAATGGTAATAGTATAAAAATCAAATAATGACTGGAGTAATAATTTCATTTGAAACTACATACAATAAGTAATAAATAAATATATAATAAATAAGTATTTAACATTTAATTTTTTTTTTTTACATTTAATACATGCCGCCTTGATGAACAGAATAATTTTCTTAAAAAAAAAAACATTAAAAAAAACGACCCCAAACTTTTGACCATATATATATATATGCAAAACTTATATCATCAATTCACTAAATTCACAATGCTATTTATTTAGATGAATACAGGCTGTTATATATTTCAATAAACAAATGTATAATGCACATTTGATAATTTTTTTTAAAAAGTACAGGAATGCTTGACCACTTATGATTGTGTGTGTGTTCGTTAGTGTTAGGTAGATGTATGCGCATTGGTGTGTGTTGTGTGTGTGTGTGCGCGCATTAGTGTTTGTGTGCTCGTCCGGTAGGCTGCGCTATGCTCGCACCCGCAGGAGTCGCTCGCTCTTCCCCCCTTCCGTGCGCGCGCTTCCCTGGTCCCACGCCGAGAAAGAGGGTGTATGTAAGTGTGTGTGTGTTTGTGTGTAAGAGCTCGCGGAGCACATTGCTGTTGCAGGAGCTTCGGCGAGACGGTCGCACTACCGATGCGCTCTCGGATACGGAACTTCTCATGGATACGCCAAAGTAGCGCGTGGACGCCTGTCACTCACCGAGCGGATTTATCACTCCCGAGGAAAAGGTAGGAGAGATCAAGTCAGATGCAGTGCGATTTTGAGAGTGAAAGTTGGATGGGCATCGGGCTGGATGAAAGAGGGGGCATGAACTGAAGCAGGTTTATTCCGCAGTATAAAGGCATTTGCGTTGCCTGTGTTGCGCGTTTGGGGTTCGAGACCTCTTTTCAGCGCATCTCAAAGGTAGAACGCGCTTGTGCATTGATCTTTTCATCAGATGAGCAGTGCATTTAGCAGATTTAAGTGTGAAATGTGCGCTTATGGGACTTGTGGTCACGCAGAGGGCAGAGAAAGTTGTTGGAGGTGTGGTGGATGTTAATGCATGCATGGTGCAATGACAAGGTGGGAAGCTCACCGGGTCCCGAGCATCATGAGAGAGGGCTGTAATTTACAGGCGGCCCCCGTTGTGCATGTGTGTGTGTCAATTCTCAAGGGCCCCAGCGCATCTTTTAATTAAAACCCACGGAGCACATACACACTGATCTTGCACGAGAGAGAGAGGGGTAGATAGAGAGTGTGTGTGTGTGCTTCACGTATTAATGTGCTGAATTCACTTTTTCCCTCTCTATCCTCAT
The DNA here is from genome assembly GCA_903798115.1 of Danio jaintianensis. Lineage (NCBI taxonomy): Eukaryota > Metazoa > Chordata > Actinopteri > Cypriniformes > Danionidae > Danio > Danio jaintianensis. The sequence continues at coordinate 5,214,236 of CAIGQV010019070.1, read as the reverse complement.
AAGATTGGCTTCACACCGCTCTGCGCTCGGATGATGTTGGCGTGCTCCGCACATCAATGGGAGACACACACACACACACACACACACACACACACACACACACACACACATACACATACATACACACACTCTCTCTCTCTCTCTTTCTCTCTGAAATGCGACACTGTCCTGCATTGGGCGAATATTGAGTGATGTAGGGTCATCTAGACATACATATGTATGCATGCATGCTTCCATATATAAACGTATGCATGCATTCATAAGCACTTAATCCAATTGGTTGTCGGTAGAAACCATGTTTGATTGGGGAATTTGGAAGTACTTCAGTTGCTTTTGCTCTAACATTCACTTTGCCACATTGCCAGAATTAGATCAGTTTCGATGTGCTTTTGCGCTGCTTGCAGCCTTGGCTTGAGTTTTGGAACAAAGCCAGCCTGGGGTTTTCTTTGATTCATAATTTGTTTTGTGGGAATATTCTGTGTGATCTATTATTAGAATTTAAGGTGTTTTTCACCTTAAAGTAGCATCCTTTTCATCCTCGTGTCTTTTGATTCTTCTGTAGAACAGAAAAGATGCTGTTTTGAAAACATCTGCACAATGAAAGTCAATGGGGTCCAAAGTTGTTTGGTTTCCAGCATCCTTCAAAATATCTTCATTTGTGTTCCTGTTGGAACCACGTAATAGAATTATGCATATAAGCATTTTGAATCATTCATTATTAGCAAACATGGGCTTTCTTTTAAAGAGATAATTTGAAAAATGTTTCAATGTTCATGCAATCAAAGTCAGTGGGGTCCAAAGTTGTTTAATTGCTGTTGTTCTCAGGGATTATCCTAGTTATTACTATGTATATGGTTTTTTTGGAAGGGTTTTTGAAAAATGTTTCATCGTCCATCCATGCAATAAAAGTCAATGGGGTCCGAAGCTGATTGTTTTTTAATGTCCTTCCAAATATTTAATTTGTGTTCCACAGAAAGCCCGTTGAAACCAGATGATAGGATTTTCATTTTAGAACAAACCATAAACATTTGAGTAATTATTTATTAACAACCATAAACCTTTTAAGGAGATATTTAGAAGAATGTTTCAATGTCCATGCAATGAAAGTCAATGAGTTTAAAGTCATTCAGTCCAATGCTGTTGTTTTTTCACATAAATTTATATTTGGAAATCTAATAATGATGATTATTCAATTTGTTAGGATCCCCTCTAAACACTTTAAAAAATGAGTTAGATATATTCAACCCAGTGGCAGCACGGTGGCTCAGTGGTTAGCACTGTCGCCTCACAGCTAGAAGGTTGCTGGTTCAAATTCCGGTTGGGTCAGTTGGCATTTCTGTGTGGAGTTCAGTTGTGCATGTTCTTTCCCTGTTTGCGTGACTTTCCTCTCGGTGCTCTGGTTTCCTCCACAGTCCAAAGACATGCGCTATAGGTGAATTGAATAAGCTAAATTGTCCGGAGTGTATGAGTGTGTGTGTGAGAGAGTAAGTGTGTATGGGTGTTTCCCAGTACTGGGTTGCAGCTGGAAGGGTATCCGCTGTGTAAAACATATGCTGGAATAGTTGGTGGTTCATTCCGCTGTGGCAACCTCTGAAATAGACTAAGCCGAAGGAAAATGAATGAATGAATATTCAACCCATAAATGGCTAAATCGATATCTAGATCACACATTAATCAATAAAATGCTAATATAATGAAATTAATAATAGTTAACAAGATCCTCAAATATATGAAACATATATTTAACAAAAAATCACTGTTTAAAATAGCTGGATAACCAAATATCAGTTTATCAGAGTGAGTTTTACTCTGAATGTTAAAGCAAATCTCAGTCAGTTCCTCCAAACTAGCTAATACATGACTTTTTAAAGCAGTTTTTATGTATTTTATGACATACTCATTGGAAATACGTTCCCAGGGCTACGTATTTGAGAACCAGAAAATATGTGTCTGTGACTACGTATTGTTGCAGTTTCTGTTTTCACAAATCCACTAGAGACTAGCTAATACATGACTGTTTAAAGCAATTTCTATCAATTTTATGAAGCTTTGCTGGTTTTTGGTGCTAGACGTAATCGTCATTCACTCTCAATGATCACCATTTCACTCTCAAGAAAGCGAAAACGTTTTATTTTTGCTGATCTCTGAATGACTTGTACAGTACGTCAGTCTAGCACTAGTAACTCTGACTCAACTGAGAGTTAATGCATTACACTCCTCTCACAACTGAATCATCACTGGACGGCGCAGCAAAGTGATGCGTTTATGCCCTGCTAATGCACAAACTATAAAACATCAAGCCACAGCGGAAAACGCATATTAAAATTATGCTCAAAGTGCATCTAGAAACTAGAGTGAGAGCGGCAGTAGCGCACACACACAGACTCGCACACGCAAACACACACACACACTTTTGTCAACATTCCAAACAGCTGTCTATTCGGATACATGATATGTTTTTTTGAAAACATGTTTTTTTTACTGGTCCACCTGTTCAGTTCTGTTTGTCCTTCATGTGGTCATCAGTCTGTCTGAGTGTGTGTGTGTGTGTGCGTGTGTGTGTGTGTGTGTGTGTGTATGCGGGTAAAATGACCTCCATGTCGCTGATCAATGGCGAAGTTCTCCCTCAGAAACGAAGGGATGTTTCCCCGTGTGGGGCGACCCTTCCCCCATCTGTTCCCAGCGCAGTGTGTGTGTGTGTGCGTATGTGTATGCGTGTGTGTGAGCAGCGTCTCAGCATCTGTCTTTGCCAAATGCCAGGACTCAGTGGACGCTTCTTATAAACCCAGCAGTGTGAGGGGGTAGGGAGTCCTGATGTGCCGTTGTTGCGTCTCGCCATTGTTTGTGTGCGCTCTGTGTATGTGTGTGTGTGTGTGTGCTTTTGTTCCCCGTTTGCGCTGGAATGCTCTTCAGTGCTGTGTGTCAACTGTAGAGACCCCTCAGATCCCGTCCCGCACCCCGCGGACCCCCTCTCTCCTAGGTTTCGTCCTTGTTTCAGTTTTAATTTGTTTTGTCTTGCCCTTTGAGTTTGTCATTTTTTACGCAGGATTGAAAGACGGTGTAATTGGAGTGGGCTCTTTCTGAAAGTTTCTTTCTGTGTGCGGTTGGGCCCTGTCAGCGGGACAAGGGGCCACACGTATAAACAAATGTGTTATACAGTCAGATACTGAGGGTCTGTGGGGCTGTGTTTCAAAACATAGTGAGTGTCTATTGAGAGAGTGCATTGTAATGATTTTTAATTCCTTACTAAGCAACTGTAATTATGTACTGGTCTGTAAATGGAACTTTAAAGAGCAGTCTTGTATTAACATGGTATAAATCATGCTTTTTTTTAAGTAAGCAAATTATATGGGTCAATAGGGCTGTGCAATATGAGAATATGTTGTATGGACAAAATAAAATTGTATCGTTTCATATTGTCCCCTATTGTTTATATAGTGGTGTCATAAAATACATTGTTTATGTTAATATGCTTTCATAATTTATATGAGCGCAATATTACAAAACATTATGGGGATTCAGACAGAAACATGCATGACAGCATTCTAAGAAAGAATTCTATTTATTTATTCATTCATTCATTCATTCAAAAAAAATAAATAAATAAAAATGTGTATATATATATATATATATATATATAGGGGCAGCATGGTGGCGCAGTGGGTAGCAGCAAGCAAGAAGGTCGCTGGTTCGAGCCCCGGCTGGGTCAGTTGGCATTTCTGTGTGGAGTTTGCATGTTCTCCCCGTGTTGGCGTGGGTTTCCTCCGGGTGCTCCGGTTTCCCCCACAATCCAAAGACATGCGGTATAGGTGAATTGGGTATATATATATATATATATTTTTTTTTTTAAGCCTGGACCTAATCATTAGTTTTTATTAGTTATTATTAATATTTGTATTATATTTTGACTTTGTTTAATTAAACATTTGCCCTGAAGTGTTATATATAATGGTAAATATGATCACACATGAATGAGTACATTTAGTATATACTTTAAAACTTAAAAAAGAAATAGTCCTTTACAAGTGGTCAATATATATAAACTATTAATTGAATTAATACCGCTGTCATGCTAGAGTTTGAGCTTGCGAAATTCTGTCGTATGGTGCTGCGAAAAAGGGCGGGATTAAACAAGATGATTAGACATAAAAAAAGCAAGCGATTGGTCCATATTTTACATTTCTGTACAGAGAGGTCATGTTTTGATCTTTGATTGGTCTCACGCAGTCACGTGATGCGATTTCGCAGGTCAGAGTTCACCAAGCTTGAACTTTGCAATGCAGCGAACTGCAAAACTTGTCGCACAAGCTTGCATTTCCGGTCTGCCGCATTTACGTGCGTATGAATGGAAGTCTATGGGGAGAAAAGTGCAGCGTGACCATGGCTTTAGTGTGCTAAAGCAGGTAGGAATTAAACTGTGCAGAGCTGCAACAATCCGGAAACTGGATTTGACACCTGTGAACTATATTGTGATTTATATCATTATCAGGATATGAGATGGCTCATATAGTGATATGACATTTTTGTCATATAGACCAGTCCTAGATTTACATTTTGTGTTTTCGTTTTAATATGCATCAATTTTGTTACAGTTACTTTTGAAAATGGAGGTGTGGCTATCCACAATCGCTCTCTGATTGGTCTTTTTGACTATTAAATATCCTTTTCTGATTCGTTAAGCCATTCATATCACCATTACATAAGCAGTAGACTGCAAGTACAGATGCCAGCAAAGTATGTGTGTACCCAGTGCAAAATTCTATATTAACCTCAACTCTGCTTTCATGTGTGTTCTTGAGTTATTTCCTTATCACTTCTCGCATGCGTTTGTGAGTCAGACTGAGCTGTTGCCAATTGTTTCTAGTCATGCAGGGTTTATCCAAATGTATGCTACCCTAGATAGTCTTCGAAATCTTAAATACTTGGAAAAACATGCAGTGTAAACTCACCATTGTTTATTTCATTGGTACATACTGTGTTCATACATCAATCAAACCGCACCAGAGGTTGTTTCAACCCAGACTCATTGGAGATATGTTCCCAGTGCTACATATTTGAGAACTGGGAAATATGTGCCCGCAGCTATGTATTCTTGCAATTTTTGTTTTCACAAATCCCCAAGAGGGCGCCGTGTACAATTTTGACAATCTAAAGTATGTTACAGGGGCACGTTTTCTCATATGTGCCATTTCTCATAAATCCACCAGAGGTCACTGTGTACATTTCTTCTTAACGTCTTATCTTATCTTACATCTAACATCTTAACGTCCTTTTGTGTGAGTCTGTGAGAGAACCCCCTTCCCTAAACCCAACCAATCGTGTTTTCAAAAGCAAACCAGAAGAGAAAAGCCATTGTGACTGTTTTTTCCCCGCGATGTCACACTGCTTTTTTTGCGTTTTATCTGGTTTCTGGAACCATCCTACACCAGATTTCAACCCTGCTCTGATCCATATCCCAAGTCTGACATCGTTTGTGGCAAGCTATTGACCAAACTGGTCATGCCGGAAAATTGGTCAGTAGTATTGACCTTATTCTTTACATTCGAGAGGGCACCGCCATTTGAAACTTTTTAGCATGAGACGTCCGGTCTCATTCACTTCCATTGATTTTAAGATGTTGAAAACAGCTTGTTATGCTGCTTGCACTGAGTTACAAAATCTGTTAAAATGTTGTTGTGCGACTTTGGTTAGTGCTCCACTTGATTGACTGTCTGAGCATTTCCCGCCAACACAGGGACGTAATACGTACACTACGTACACTGGCAGCGATTAACAAAAGAACTCCAACCACCCCAAAAAGGGCATTCAAAGTGAAGTTACGAGCAGCATGGGAGCGATGGATGATAGACGATGAATACACCTTTACTAAGACTGGTAGGCAGCGCCAGGCGAGTTACGTTACCATATGTGAATGGATTGTGGATGCCTGGGCTAAGGTATCTGCTTTAACTGTTGTCCGAACTTTTGAACAGCCACTTGGCAACGAGACTGACTCCGACAATGATGAGACGGAATCCGGCATGTTTGATGGCGAAATTGCCCAGCTGTTCAATTCAAACACAGAAGATGAGGACTTTGAGGGCTTTGTGGGAGAAGATGGATTAAAAACTAATGTGAGTGTATTGTTAAATAGTAGAATAAAGTTCAACTAAACTCACTGTTTTGCTTTCGTTACCTTTTTTTGTAGACCGTATGTTTAAACGTGCCTTATAATACTGTGCGCCTTATGTATGGGTTAAGAACAGAAATAGACTGTAATTGAGACTGCGTCTTATAATCCGGTGCACCTTATGGTGCGGAAAATACAGTATTTTGTTATTGTGTTATTCAACTTTTTTTATGTATAGTCATGAACACAATTGTTTGTAGAGCAATTTTTTGTAGTTTTACCGTTTTCTGCCATTTATTATTCCTAGTCACTTTTCCTATAGGCAACTGAATCGGAAGTTCTAAAACAATCGCAAAAACCGCACGCACTTCCGCATTGCAGAATAAGGTCAATAGCGTGAAAAGGAGCAGAAGGTTGTTGTTGCCGTCATACCGCCCCATAGTGTTGTCACGATACTGAAATTTTAAAAACATCCATTTCCCGCTAACATTTAAGCACTTTGAACCTGTTCAAAAAACACCGCTGATTTGCCATTGTGCTCACGTGCTCAACAGAAATGACTGTGATTGGCCATGAAGGTCATCAGTTCACCGCACTTCACTGCTGTTCACAGAGTGTAAACACAGATATGCGGGCACTGGAGTGGTTTAAAGCTGCGAAGATCAGTCGATTCATCAGCGGATCGCTTGTATGTCAGCTCATAGACAGACCAGCTGATCTTCACAGCTTTAAAATGCTCCAGTGTCCCTGTATCTGTGTTTACACTCAGTGATTAGACAGAGGTGAAATTGACTTTTTTTTTAAACTTCAGTATTGATTGGTACCGTAATTCCAGTATCATGACAACACTACCGCTCCATAGCATTTGTTTTACACACAAAATGCAGCCATATGTAGACCAGGGCACATTTTCTCAATTATCCTGTGTTTGTTTATTTGGAATCAGACCAAGTCCCATCTTTTCACTGATCTTAGTGTGTTTGTTTGGTATGCTACAAGATTTGGATGGCAGTGTTCACATTCATTCAAAACAACAGCACCTACAGACCACAGTTGTCTGAGATCGAAGCAAATCTGCCAATAGTGAACACTCCGTGAGGCCAAGCCTTTGTTTGTGAGCATATAAAACACTCAAGTAGCTTGTCTGGACAAACGTCGCAGGTCTGTTCCTCCCTGCCTGTCTTTTGTCTTTCATTTGCGTTCCTCAATGATCATAGCAGCTAATTAACAGTGTTGTAATTAGTCAGGTAATAAAGCTTCAAGTCAAGAAGAACTGCTCAAGGGAGCGTCTCTTTAATGAGCGCCGAGACTGTGCAATCGACAGCGTTCAGTGGGCTCCAGTCTATGTGCTGTTTGCTTTCTTGGAAAAGAGAGCGAGAGTCTTTTTGAGTGAGTCAAAATGAGTACATTGGGTTTGATCCAACGCGGTAGACCGAAAGAGAGAGAGCGAGCGAGATGCAGGGTTTGGTCCAGTATGGTCGACTGGTGGTTGAAATCTGAGCATGTGATTTTTAGGCTAAGAATACACTTCTGAACTGCACTCACAATGAGATGAACACAATCTAACTAAACAGTTCTTGTAAATAAAACACAGTATTGCAACCCGGGATCATGAAAATATGTGCCTGTGGCGGCTTTTTTTTGCAAAAGTATTAAATTTCTAGCATGTTTTGCAACAGTTTGTTCAGTGAATGTTGGTCAGAAACTGATGAACAGGACTGTAGCAACCAGCATTTTATTACATTAGTTTGTGGATGTATTGTGGCAGTTCAGAAATCACATTACCAAAGGATTAATGTTTTATAAAAGGTTAGAAACCTATTTCAGTAAGCACATACTCGTGTAGCCCTGACATTTTACTGTTTTTACACTACTTTAAACTCTCTTGTCAAACAATATTTCAAGACCAAACCATTTTATTTATGTGATTGGCTGATTAGAAGTTTGCGTTAACGAGCAGTTGGATAAGTGTACCTAATAAAGGGGCCGGTGAGAGTAAATATTAATTTGTTTATTTTTTTCATTGTTTTTCTGGACTAGATAAAAAAACAAAATGGTCCAATTAATAAAATAATAAGGCCAATTCAGTTTAAGAACAATATAAGAATTTCTTGGATCCCTATATAGGCCTGTCATAATATATATATATATTTTTGTTGTACAATATATTGCATCAAAATATATTGCGATAAATGATATTATTGTCATTTTAAGACCATTTTATGCCACACATTATATAATGCCAGAATGACATCCAATAGCATCATAATGCAAGTAGAAAAGAACACATAATATTTTATTCTTAAGAATATTTAATTTAATTATAGTCATTTTGACCGTTTAATAATTAGGTATTGGAATCAGAATGTCAAAACACATATGCTAAATAATTTTAAATGTTAACAAAAAAGTGCAAGGTAAAAAGTAACAGGCTGCGATATCGGCTACCAGATCTATTTTCAGTTGTCAGGCGCCCACATGAAAATATACTATAGAAATTTATAGTAAATACTGTAGTGTTTTTTTTAATCATTCTGACACTGACACCTCCAATAGAGATAGAGATGTTGCACATTCAGCTAAATGTTGCTAGAATTGTTTTTTATGTATGGCCGATATATTTTGCATCACCAAAAATGATTGAGGTCATGTTCATGTGCAATAAGTCGATATATTGATTATTGTAACAGACCTATCCTTAGATATATAAGGTTATATATTTAGACATATAATTTAACCCTAATAATATTAGATTAAATTAACAATAATAAATATTAGCTTTATATCAAAGAGTCCAAAAGTAAATATTGTACCATAACAGTGCAGTTAAATAATGTGTAAAAACATAATTGTAATTTAACGGTAACTAAATATTTTCCAAACAATAATTTCATTGACATTATATTGCTGCATTATATATCACATTATATATGCACAAATCTATAGATGGGTTTTATTCATACCTATCAACCTTCCCGTTTTTGCCTGGATTCTCTCGTATTTTGCAATTGTATCCCGCTGTTATCCCGTTTAAATCTTTGGACTGTGAGGGAAACCGGAGCACCCGGAGGAAACCCACGCCAACACGGGGAGAACTTGCAAACTCCACACATATGAAATAACTATAATAATAATAATCTTTCTCAAACTTCATTGAATTGTTAAAATGAAAACAGCATGACAGTATGACTATTAATAATCAGCTAATTAGTAGTTTGAGCTAAAAGTCTTAATAAATGGTTTGTTAATAGCTTGAATTGTAAATTAAAATAAATTGTGACAAAAACGTTAATTTTTTTTGTGTTAAAAAAAACAACATTTTTTTTGGATAACGTAATTATGTCATTTTTTTTCTTTGGTTTTTTTTTTCTACATATTTCACAAAGAGGGTTCATTTACATTATATTAAGGCATTGAAGTCTTTATACCCAGGGTGTTCCCTTTAACCTGATTGAGCTGTCAATGTAGGACTGATCTTTAATAAGTGTATGAGGATGAGTGAGTGGTGTTTCTGTGTGAAAGATGAGCTGTCGATTCAGTGACGCCTCTGTATTGATCCTCATGCCACCATCAGTGAAAACCACACACACGCCACGCTAATGCCCAATCCCAAAACAACCCTCTAGCCCTTCCCCTTACCCAATTCTCTTTAGCTTAAAGGAGAAGCAATAGATAGCCCTTGAAACAGAGATTTTCCTGGACCACACTAGAAATCAAGGGGTAGGAAAGTTTCTCAAAATACAACAGCTACAACGGCAACATGGCTGCACACACACACGAGTCCAGGAGATGCACAAATTTAAGTATTTTTTTACTGTCAAAATAAAAGTCTCACTTCATATACATCTGCCGAACACAAAAAAAACGTATTGGCCGATAATTAAATAAGCCAAGTAATGGCCAATATATTCATTGACCGCTATTAGAAATAGTCATTTAATGCTAAAAGTTGTCTTCAAACTCTCTAATATTTAACACCCACTCTTCCAATAACTTGTCATTTAATGCTATTCAACATTCAGTCACTCAATAGATTTATTTTCCTGTCGGTAATGCTTTTTTCTTCAGGAAGTATGTGACTTTTGTAAAAGTAAAGTGGTTTATGAGCTCGTGTTTCATGTTTAAAGCAATGACCTTCATTGTTGTTAAGTTAAAGGGGTGTAAAGAGGCCAAAGGACGTCGGCTAGGTATACGATTACAACGTAACATATGAAACTTTATCCTGGTCAGCATTTGTCTACAAACACATAATGTAAAATACTTACGCCACCGCAACCACTAACCATATGTTCTTCAGGAACTTTGTGAAAAGATTTTGGTGAATCAAATTCTGTAATCTGAACCAGTTTACTTTAGAATCAGTGAGGAAACTGTTTTTATTTCACAATGTCGGTTTTTGTCAATATCATTTGAATCAATTTAAAACAACAGTTCTGCCTAAAATACAGAGTCACTCAAGCCGTAAACAAAGCAACTCATTTTGAAGTGATTATAAAGTAGAAAAGCGGAGCGTCCTCCCACATTCATCTCAGCTAGTTGTCTCCAGTGTTTCTCCCTAATGTGTTTTTGTGGAGCTCTGATTCATCACACAGGTTGAGATAAAGTGTGTTTTTCAGCGGGTTGATGTTACCGGAAGCAGAGGAGCAGCTCTTTCAGGACGCGCCGGTGCAGGTCGATAGCTTGTTAGAGCTCAGTTTGACAAGCCGTCGTTGGCTGAGGTAATTTACCCGTAAACTCACTAAAGTTGCCACTTGCGTCACCGTCGTCCCAGTGTGGATGAGCAGAAATCAGACGCGCATTGATCGGCTCCAAACCTTTAGAAGACAAACACCTGCCCATTTGCCATAGTAGTTTATTGTTGCTCTGTTGTTTAGAGCTCATTTGTGTGCGAGTGTGTGTGATTCATAATTGAAGACACCGTTTCATTGCTTTTTCCCTTGGACGCCATAGTCATTTGTCTGATTGTTGATGGTAGGAGTAGAATCTAATAAGTCTGGCTACATATACATGGACATCAGTAATCTAATTATTTGCCTTAATCTGAATAATAATATGATTAAATGTGTTTACATGAGTTGCTTTTTGAATGTTCCTTTCATGATCCCATTTTACATGTTATAATTCATACACTGCCTGACAAAAGTCTTGTCGTCGATCCCAGTTGTAAGAGCAACAAATAATAACTTGACTTCTAGTTGATCATTTGGAAAAGTGGCAGAAGGTAGATTTTTCTGATGAATCATCTCTTGAACTGCATCCTAATCATCACAAATACTGCAGAAGACCTATTGGAACCCACATGGACCCAAGATTCTCACAGAAATCAGTCAAGTTTGGTGAAGGAAAAATCATGGTTTGGGGTTACATTCAGTATGGGGGCGTGCGAGAGATCTGCAGAGTGGATGGCAACATCAACAGCCTGAGGTATCAAGACATTTGTGCTGCCCATTACATTACAAACCACAGGAGAAGGCAAATTCTTCAACAGGATAGCGCTCCTTCTCATACTTCAGCCTCCACATCAAAGTTCCTGAAAGCAAAGAAGGTCAAGATGCTCCAGGATTGGCCAGCCCAGTCACCAGACATGAACATTATTGAGAATGTCTTGAGTAAGATGAAGGAGGAGGCATTAAAGATGAATCCAAATCCAATCTTGATGAACTCTGGGAGTCCTGCAAGAATGCTTTCTTTGCCATTCCAGATGACTTTATTAATAAGTTAAGTTTATTTGTAAACTAATTTCGAGAGGATCACGTGCTTATGATTGCTTGCGCCTGATCCGCATTATCCAATTTATGATTCACCAATTAGACGATTCCTAAGCCACTATAAATACCATATAACAGCCATACCATCTCTATTTTTGAAGAATCCCCCCTTCCACCCCTACTCCTCCTCCTTTCCTGGACGGGTGACACGGTGGCCCAGTGGTTACACTGTTGTCTCACAGCAAGAACGTCACCAGTTCTAGCCCTTACCAAGCCAGCCGACGTTTCTGTGCGGAGTTTGCACGTTCTCCTCGTGCCACGTGGGTTTCCCCCGGGTTCCCCGGTTTCCTCCCACCATCCAAAAACATGCAACCTAAGTTAATTGACTAATCCAAATCGGCACCACAAACCCGAACTAGCAATAGTCATCTCTTAAGAGCAAACACTATTAGTTCACTAGCTACTACAGGAGGGGAGTTCTCGAGATCTACCTGAGCTCAAACTCTCCTATCGCCTTGCAAACGGGAGGGAGCCCCGGGCTCGAGGATCTTATGAGCTCAGGGCTCTCTCCCGGGACAGCATGCCAAACAAGCTTTATAATCAATCATCAGCTAAGTGTGAACCCTTAAAGTTATTTGAGTCATGGCAGAAATGACGGTGGATATAAATTACATGTGGATACAAATAAAAACGTGTTCTCTTGCTTGAAACCATTTCACATTTGTTCATTCTCATTTCTTCATCATAAAGTAAATTCTTTGGTGTTTTTTATATGTCTTTATTTGATAATCTCAACTCACACATCTTCAAGACAACAATTACAATGTCAGTGACGATAATGATCAAATATATTTAATATCTGTTGTCATGGCTTTCAAGTTGGTTGTTTGTAGATATTGCAACACTGTGGTCCACTGATAAGATGCGCATCTTTAGCAAAATACTACTTTTGATGAAAGTGTACAACAGGCAGTGTGTAAATTGGAGCTGCTTGCATCCCACACGCCTTATAAATCATGATAGGAGAAAGTTTTACAGAGTTTTATCACTACGACTTCCTATTTAGAGTCAGAATGTTAAAACGGTCTGTTTAGAAATGATTACGTTTTCTTGTGTTTATACTATGCTGATTTCATTTCAGGATTTATATCGTAAGATGAAGCCTTTCTTCTTTTGACAAATAGCTCTTGATATGGGGTTGCGGTATGACTGGTTTATTTTTACAGCTTTTTTTTGGTAATTCAGCTACACATTGTGCCCTTGAGGAATCGAGCCTGGACATAAATTTTATTCTAGGCCGTGTGGAATTTAGCAAAATTCCTGGGTGGTACTTGTTAGCGATTTTGTTTAGTCGTGTACTGTATATGTGTCCATACACATGCATTTGGTTTGTTGGCTCTTACTCTGTGTTTTATGTTGCTCTGTGCTCGGCTGTTTATGGCATATGTGTGTGTGTGTGTGTGTGTGTGTGTGTGTGTGTGTGTGTGTGTGTGTGTTTGTACTTTACTGTGTTGCATCGTTATATGTTTTCTGTAGCCGAGGGGACTGGTAAACGACGTCTGCTCGGCTCATAATGGAAGTGGAGCGTGTTCAGACTGCACAGCTGCCTTCAGATTCTCCATGTGTCTCTGTGAACACTTGTATGTTCTTCACGTTTATCGAGAGAGAGTGTGTGTGTGTGTGTTCAGTGCATTTGCTGAGATCAGAGCAGCTCTGTTTATGTGGGGTTAGGTTGTTGTACCTAAGGGACAGAAATGTCTCTGGAAGTTACTAAATGCGTTGAAGTGCACAAATCAAGTACTTGAGTGAAAAGACAGACACCCTAATAAAATATTACCCCAGCAAAAGCACTAGTTTTTTATGTACTTAAGTTTTAAGAGTAATAACAACTGATTGATGGATGTTTATTTGGCGAACTTGTCATGCAGTGTTTACTGTTACTGATAATTAATGACAATTCAAATGTGCAAACAAGTGAAAATGACAAAATGTGGTCTAGTATTTAACAAAAATGACAAACAAGACAAAAAGTGTGTGAATGTGTTCTGACAAATAACATACAAAAACAAATGGTGACAGATGACAAATCTTGTTAATTTAGGAAGAAACAAGCAAGCATATGACTGGATTGTTTGAATCAGGGAGTTGTTAATTTGGAGACTCACTCTGACAGGTTCATTTGAATCAGTTAATCATTAACTAGATACTCTGACAGGTTCATTTGAATCAGTGAATCATTAACTGAAGACTCGCTCTGACAGGTTCATTTAAATGAGTAAACTGTTAACTGGAGATTTGCTCTGACAGGCTCGTTTGAATCAGTGAATCATTAGTTGGAGACTCGCTCTGACAGGGTCAGTTGAATCAGTTAATCATTACTGGAGACTGGCTTTAACAGGTTCATTTAAATCAGTGAATCGTTAA
>CAIGQV010019070.1:5182449-5195587 GCA_903798115.1 Danio jaintianensis | reverse complement strand
TCTATCTATCTATCTATCTATCTATCTATCTATCTATCTATCTATCTATCTATCTATCTATCTATCTATCTATCTATCTATCTATCTATCTATCTATCTATCATTCTATCGTTCTATCTATCTATCGTTCTTTTGTTCTATCTATCGTTATTTTGTTTTTTGTTCTATCTATTGTTCTTTTGTTCTATCTATCATTCTATCATTCTTTTGTTCTTTTGTTTTGTTCTTTTGTTCTATCTATCATTCTATCTATCGTTCTTTTGTTTTGTTCTATCGTTCTATCTATCATTCTTTTGTTCTATCTGTCGTTCTTTTGTTCTTTTGGTATTTTGTTCTTTTGTTGTTCTTTCATTCTATCTATCGTTCTTTTGTTCTATCTGTTGTTCTTTTGTTCTATCTATCATTCTATCTATCATTCTTTTGTTCTATCTATCATTCTATCTATTGTTCTTTTGTTCCTTCGTTCTTTCGTTCTACCTATCTTTCGTTCTATCTATCTATCTATCTATCTATCTATTTATCATTCTATCGTTCTATCTGTTGTTTTATCTAACATTCTCTCGTTCTATCTGTCGTTCTATCTACTGCTCTATCAATCTGTCCATTCTGTTATTGTCTTATTGTTCTGTCATTGTTCTGTCATTCTATATCATTCTGTCATTCTATCACTCTATTGTTCTCTCTACATCTCTATCATTCTGCCAGTCTGTCTGTTATGTCCGTCTGTTTCAATTGATCTACCATTTTATTGTTCTGTCATTCTATCTGCCTATCTGTCAATTTATTGTTCTGTCATTTTCTATCGATCCATCTCTCATTCTATCACTCTATTCTCCCTCATATATTGTTCTGTCATTCTTCTCTCCTATTATTCCATTGCTGTATTTGTCATTCTATCCCTTGCTCTACCATTCTGTTGTTCTTTCTGTCATTTTATCATGTATTGATTTATCTGTCATTCTTTCTGTAATTCTGTCATTCATTCTGTCTGTCTGCATACAGCTGGATAAAGCAAGCCAATTGCACATTTCCATCAAATATTAGGCAAATTTTGGGTATGTTCGTCACATTTCTTAGAAAAATGTGGATGGTTTTGAGTGAACCGTCTGTTTAAAGCCTGATTTATACTTTCTCCTGGTGCCGCATCGCAGACCTCCGCTGACTGCACGCGCACCTCACGAAACGGACGAGGCTTTTATACTTGACGCGTTCACCGTTGTGATATTCTTTACAACGACAGGGGGCAATCAAAAGAAACCCACCGTAAAATCAGATGGATAAACAGAGAAGTAGGAAGTTTTCGGAACTACGTCATATCATTAATATCGTTCAAGATTTTTAACCTAATTATTTGTATTATTTTTCTAAATTATTATAATGATTATAAAGATTTTTATATTTGATGTTTTTTTTTATCAAACTTTGATGCGTCACTTGCTTTTGTTCATATCTCGGACAGTTCTACCTATTAAAGTTTATTAAAATATTAATGACAACAGAACATGGGTTGCTCTACAAATATATATTTTTTTATTATAGAAAGAATAAACCATTATCACCAATAAAGTCCAAAAAAACAGGGCATCAGTATATTGTAAACCGATAGGTTCAAATATTCTTTTTAATCAAATAAATAATTTGTTCCTTAAATATAGTTTTGTAACTATTCAATTATTTTAAATTCAAAATGAATGGTGAAAGAACATATTTCTGTAATTAAATAATCTGTTTTGGCTTTAACAAACTTATCTCTCAGGTTTTTCCAAACTTTTACAAACATTTTCCTCTTTTGCCATTGCTGGTGCAATTTCTAGCCAAGTATTATTGGTCATCTGGTTATCCCTATGATCACGCACGGACTGATCATAAAGATGTCTGTACAATCGTGCCTATTTCAGACAAAATATTTTCAAAATGATTTATTATTTAACTCAAATGAAATGCGACGCCACGCGAACTGTTCGCTCGAGTCTCAAAAAATTTCATGTGCTTCGCCAGCCGAAATCATGTCAAGCGCACCCAAAGCGAGCCTCCGCAAACACCGCAATGACGTCACATTCGCCGCGCTCACTCAAGCGAACAAGTGGACGCGTCGAGTATAAACCAGGCTTTAGTGTGTGTGTGTGCGTGTGTGTGTGCGCCTTGTATTTCTCATGTTGTGGGGACCAAATATCCCCATAAATGTTGCAATATTTTCCCAGTACTGGGTTGCAGCTAGAAGGGCATCCACTGTGTAAAACATAAGCTGGAATAGTTGGCGGTTTGTTCCACTGTGGCGACCCATGAATAAAGGGACTAAGCCGAAGGAAAATGAATGAATGAATGTATCAATATCAGTTGATTTTGACCTTGTGGTGACATTTTTTGGTCTCACTGAGGAAAATGGCTCATTAATCACAGAGAATGGAGTATTTTCAAAAAATAAAATTGCTGATTGTTTCCTGTGAGGATTGAGTTCAGGAGTAGGGTTGCGGAAGTGGGATAAAAAAAAAAAAAAACAGTTTTGTACAGGATAAAAATCATTATGTCTATGGGAAGTCCCCATATATCTGTACAAGTGTGTGTGTGTATCATCATGTGTCAACATGTAAGATCCTTTCAGAAAGGGCCACAAGAGTTAAGCCCCATTCAAAGGAGTCTGATTACCAGAACAGGATGTTTTCGAGTGTTTGTGGACAAGGGACAAAAAGGGAAACAGAAAAGGACGAAATGAAATCCTAGACCTGGAGAGCACTTTCTGATGATGTCAGCAGGTCTTTAGAGACCCTACATGTTGGATTTTTTTCACTCTTGCCAATCTCAGGAGAAGCTGAAGCAGGTCTGATTCACTCTAAGTGATGTGCTGTCAGTCTTTTTGTCCTTCAGTATTACGGTGAGCCTTTTAGACAGCAGATTTCAAGAACTCTCATGCAGACCAAAACAGCCCATCAGAAAACGATTAGGACATCAGTTCTGAGAAGTGCAGACTTTAAAGAGTACTCCGTGCTGTCGGAGAGATGCTTGACGGGTCTGTAATAGACCCCAGGTACCCGAGTGTTGATTCAATGTGAACAGAAAACAACAGAAATGATATTTCGTTCTGCTGTGCACCTGGTAGGGTGTAAAAATGCTTTTGGAAATAAGATGTGGATCTGTTAAATGGAGCAGATGCGTTTTGCGGAAACCTTGTTTTGTTAAAGGTTCATTATCAGATTGATGGAACATGGTGCATTAATGCAGCTTCTGTTAAAAAAACAAAAAAGAAAAGAAAAAGTTGTGTGACTTATAGACCAACATAAAACACATTAAATGTCTGCAGTACTGAAAAGGTTTGTAAATTAAGTAAGTAATTTCGAACATTCATTCATTTTCTTTTCGGCTTACATAACTTTTCCAGCATATGTTTTACAGAGAGGATGCCCTTCCAGCTACAACCCATCACTGGGAAACACCCATACACTCTCATTCACACACATACACTACGGACAATTTAGCTTACCCAATACACCTATAGCGCATGTCTTTAGACTTGTGGGGGAAACCGGAGCACCCGGAGGAAACCCACGCAAATACGGGGAGAACTTGCAAACTCCACACAGAAATGCCAACTGACCCAGCCGAGACTCAAACCAGCAACCTTCTTGCTGAGAGGCGACAGCGCTACCCACTGCGCCGCCCAATTTTGAACATCAATATTTTATTTATTTATTTATTCATTCATTCACTTTCCTTCAGCTTAATCCCTTATTTATCAGGGGTCGCCACAGCGGAATGAACCACCAACTATTCCAGCATATGTTTTACACAGCGAATGCCCTTCCCGCTGCAACCCAGTACTGGGAAACACCCATACACTCTTGCATTCACACACACACTCATACACTATGGCCAATTTTGTTTACCCAATTCACCTATAGCGCATGTCTTTGGACTGTGGGGGAAACCGGAGCACCCAGAGGAAACCCACGCCAACACGAGGAGAACATGCAAACTCCACACAGAAATGCCAACTGGCCCAACCTGGACTTAAACCAGCGACCTTCTTGCTGTGAGGCAACAGTGCTAACCACTGAGCCACCGTGCCGCCAGATTTGCTACATTTTTCTGGATATTTTATTTTGTGTTCAACAAACCAAAACAAACCCAGACTAGTTCAGAACAAGTCAAGAGTGAATAAATGATGGCAGAATTAAAATTTGTGGATGAACTATCACTTTAAGCCTTGTTAGAAACAGGGGAAAGTCTTTTTATGTAGCCTGTGCCAGCTTGTGTGGCTGCTGAATTCATTAGATTTAAAAAAAAAAATTTCTGGTCCTACTTTATATTGTGCCGTTAACTAATATGTTCTTACACTGACATTATTAAATCGTTACAATGTACTTACTGTCTAAATACATCTTTTTACATTGTGCTTGAATTCATTAGTTTTTTTTGCAAACTTGTGATCAACCTTTGTGAGTCAATGTACGTAAAGAATTTGAAAGAATTAGTTAATATTCAAATGTGAATCAGTTTTGTAATGCTATACCCATTGCCTTCAAATGCTTACAGATTTACAACACTGAATATCTTCTTTGGTGTTCAACAGACTAAAACAAACCCAGACTAGTGAATAAATGATGGCAGAATTAAAATTTGTGGGTGAACTACCCCTTTAAGCCTTGTCAGAAATTGGGTAAAGTCTTTTTATGTAGCTTGTGCCAGCTGATGTGGCTGCTGAATTCATTAGATTTTGTTTTTTGTTTTCTGGTCCCACTTTATATTAAGTGTCCTTAACTAATATGTACTTGTACTGACATTAATAAGTGAAGTTTATTCATAAACTAATTTCCAGAGGAGCACGTGCTTATGATTGATAGCAGCTGGTCCCGCATTAGCTAATGCATGATCCACCAATCAGATGATTCCTAAATCACTATAAATAACCAGAGTATCTTACCTTAGCCATCTTCGTTTCGAAGAATCCCCCCTTCCACCCATACTCCTCCCCTTTCCTCGACAGGGCAGCACGGAGGCCCAGTGGTTAGCAGTGTTGCCTCACACCAAGAATGTCACTTGCTCAAGCCTTTTCCTTGCCAAGTTGACATTTCTGTGTGGAGTTTGCATGTTCTCCCGGTGTTTGCGTGGGTTTTCCCCGGGCTCTCCGGTTTCCTCCCACAGACCAAAAACATGTAACATAAGTAAATTGACCAACCAAATCGACACCATAGACGAGCGATTAATTCAGCAATTTCTCTCCATAATTATTCATAATTCAAATTCACCTTTATCAAGCAGGGGAGTTCTCGAGACCTACCTGAGCTCAAACTCCCCTCTCGCCCTGCAACGGGAGGGAGCCCCGGGTTTCGAGGATCTCATGAGCTCAGGGCTTTCTCCCGGGACAGCATGCCAAACATGCTTTATAATCAATCATCAGCTAAGGGCGAACTCTTGAAATTGTTACAATGTACTTACCGTCTGAATACATCTTTTTACATTGAACTTGTGCTTGATTATGATTGACATCTATAATTAATTTCTGTAATTCCATTTATAACTACACTGTTGATCATCCCTTACACCTTAACCCACCCTTAAACCTACCTATACCACCAAATCTGTCCCTAACCTTACCCGTATCCCACCTCAAGAGCACCAGAAATGTTCTGCAATACATTATGAACACAGTAAGTACATTGTTTTTATTAGTAAATATTCAAATGTTAATTTGCAGAAAAAATCATCTCACTCCGACCAAAGGCCATTGGACCATATTTACTGCTCAGTCTTGCATTAATTGATGTCCGCATGTGCATGATTTTTGCATTTAGCTCTCTGCAGGGGTGAGTGAGTGTTGGACTGTTTGTGTTTCCAGTTAAATATTTTGGCTTTGGGTTAAATTTAGAGGGTGATAATTTTCCCTGAGACAGCTTTGAGTTGTTCCGCCTGTCGTCTTCAAGCATCACCTCACACGGGGGGCAGGACGGGGTGCAAACAATCACACGAGGAGCCCTGTGGATGACAGACCCTTGCCATGTTCATGAGATGGGAAGCAGATGGTTGGATGGTCTGCCCGTGGGGCTCATGAAGAGAGAGAGAGACAGAAAGAGAGTGAAATAACAGCACTTGTTGCCTGAAGCCAATGTTTTGAAACATGGCCGCCGTACAAAGAGAGCATGATGGCCACTCTGATGGTCAGGTTTTAGGCTGGTGCTCCAAACACACTCCCTAGATAACCGGCTGCACTTTAATGGATTACAGCCTGAGGTAATTACAACAAGAGAGCTGTTGTACTCGCTGTGAATGTAAAGCTGTGGGCCTCATTGCCATGATGGACCTAAAGCCTTCATTATCTGTACGCCTGGACTGAACTCTGTCACTGTGTATGGTCCATGATGGAGGGTTTGGTGAAGTTCTGAGATAAGAGACTGTTTGGTAAAAAACATATTTGATGTAATGTAATAAAATATAAATTTTTTATAAAGCACATAATCATAAAGCACATAACTTTTGTTTGATAGAATTTTTTTATATTTTTTACTTCAGCTACAATCTGACATCGGTCTTCTCTAAAATGAGACCAAGCTTAAATCTGTGCACCAAAGCGTTGAAGATACAGTCATTTAGGTTGAACATGTCATTTTCATATCTATCTTCTAAAAAGTGGAGGCGACAGTTCAAATCAATGAAATATTTTAAAAATTGATACATTTTGTGCCTTACCTAAATTATAATTTAAATTAAATATAATTGTTTTATTCATTCAGAAACACACAGCTCCTGCTGTAGCTACATTTCTGCAGCAGTCAGTTATTTACATATGAACATGAGAAATGCTTATATTTATTTAGATATTTCATCTATTTGAATATATTCATTCATTCATTCATTTTCTTTTCGGCTTAGTCCCTTTATTAATCTGGGGTCGCCACAGCGGAATGAACCGCCAACTTATCCAGCATATGTTTTACGCAGTGGATGCCCTTCCAGCTGCAACCCATCACTGGGAAACATCCATACACACTCATTCACATACACTACGGACAATTTAGCCTACCCAATTCACCTATACCACGTCTTTGGACTTGTGGGGGAAAACGGAGCGCCCGGAGAAAACCCACGTGAACACAGGGAGAATATGCAAACTCCACACAGAAACACCAACTGACCCAGCCGAGGCTCGAACCAGCGACCTTCTTGCTGTGAGGCAAACGTGCTACCCACTGCGCCACCGTGCAGCCCCCATTTGAATTGTTATATTTTAAATTAGTTTGTACCTTTAATTTAATTTGATTGTAATGTAATGTGCACGTTTTGTAAAGCTGCTTGGAAACAATAATTATTGTAAAAAGCGCCATACAAATCAACTTGAATTGAATTGAAATCTAAAGCTTTTTTTTGCATTGGTGTCAGATGTTTTATTCATTTGTTATGAATTATTTGTGTTATTTACTTTTGTTAAATATAAAAAGAAACATTTAGTCAATAAAAATAGTTAAACAGTTTCAACAATAATTCTCAATTTGAATATTTAGTTTTCATGTTGAAATGAGTCAACATGATGTTTGCAATAATTGTACGTCTAAAGCTGATTTGCACTAATTCCAGACTTATTTTTCTAAATCACAGGTTTGTTGATAAATAACAATTGCTCATTTAATATACTTAGTAGGATTGGGCGATGTCGACCAATTTGGCATCGTACGATGTCTAATGTGAAACATCACGATAGACGATGGCATCGTCGTCATAGGCGGCTTATGAATAATTAATTAATTTATAACGAATTCATTATTTGTAGCCTACCGTTTCAACTACCTGACCCGCATGGTCTTTGTTTTACCCATGACCAAATCATAAATAAATAAAGATAAGTTACGCACAAATTACCACCTGTCAATCACTTTTTCAGCGGGACTCTGGCATGAATAGGCAGAGTGATCTGTGTCGTTATAATGGCGTCGACAAACTTGGTTGGTAGAAACATCTGAGGTTTTCGCTAAAATTACTAAGTACAAGCGTGAAAGCGAAAGATTGAAGCAGTGTACTGACGCTGTGACACGTTACCTGATAGATTCAAAAGACCAAAGAGTCGTTAGATGGAGACAAGATTAATTAAATATCACGTTTAACAACCATAGTGAGATGAAATCCAGCGGTACATCCTTGATAAACTGTCCGACGTGCACTGCTCTCTGGGGTTTTGTGCTCAGCAGGCCCGCTGACTGCTGGAGCTCAGACGCGTGTGCACGCTGCAGCGCATGACTGTGTGTGTGTTTGTGTGTGTGTGTGTGTGTGTGTGTGTGTTTGGTCACGTGATGTGCGTTTTCAGCGGTAAAGTGTGGAAGGGGGGCTTTTCAGAAATGCTAGATGAAACGCCAGTGTGGACGTAGATCGTTTTCATTCTAAAATGGCATTTTAAAACTAAGACGTATTAGTGTAAACGGGGCCTGAGTGTGTATTTTTCGCGAGCGGGTTGCTGTGACGTTGGCAGGGCAGAGGATCGCGATGCCGGCTCAGCATCGTGATGTCTATCGTCTATCGACCCAACGCTAATACTTTAGATTTAAAATAGCTCAGTAATTATGGTAAATTTTTATATTTTTACCATCACTTAATTGACTCCAAGTATCTCAATGAGCAAAAAAACAACAACTCAAAAGAGTGATTTCAGATATCTTCCCAAACTTCATTTCCTGATAAAACGAGTTGTTTAAAAGACCTCCTCCATCAAATGCTGTTTCTGATCAAACTGTGCTTAAATAAGGCCCAGTTAGTGTATATGCAAACATTTACTTGGGTTATTTTGACCATATGTACTGTAGTGCATGTACAAAATGAACTTCAGTACGTATTGAGTCAGCCATGTGTAAAATGCTCTCACAAATTGTGTATTCGCTTTATACGGTCCATCAGTTTCACCGTACCCACGAATAACAAAAGCATGATTTTTATGTGAGCCGAGTTTTCCCCCCAAGTGTAACTGATATGAAATTAGAGGCAGAATGGAGTAGCATTTCTCCTAATAACTCGGAGGGACCGGCGTCACATTAAGAGCACCGTACGTTAGCGATCTCAAATTCACCACGGCCGCATGTTGAAAGCTAATGCCATCATAATGGTTTCTCCATTGAACAAATAACTCCTCTCGCCATGTTACAACGTGCAAATTACGGAATTTACTCAAATTAGACTTGAAAGGCTATTAAGTTTTGAATTAATATATAAGCAGAGACTGGAACTGAAGTATCTGAAGCAGCAACACACACACACTTGTACAGCCATCTTTATGGGGACTAATTATGTTTTTACTTTACATATATACATTCTATACCCCTATCCTTAAACCCAACCCTCACAGGAAACTTATTTTTTAAAATACTTAATTCTGTTTAATTTATGAGCAAATTGGTACTGGTATTGCTATATTCATGGGGACATTTGGTCTCTATATCGTAAGGAATATACACTGTTTTCATCCATTTGTTTTAAATGATTTTAGCCTGATGCTGATTTTATGGGGCCTAAGACTAACTTATGCCATACCTGTTGACGGCTGGTGACATTAGGAAAATTTACCAGCCACAAATGGGTTTTTTTTTCACCGGCCATGAAACATTTGTGCAAATAATGGTAATTATTACTAGTGCAATTACTAGGACCACACGGAATCTGTGCACGCAGAAATTTCTGAGTTCTGATCAGCTGATTTCCACTGATTTGTTTTTAGCCCATCATTAATTTTGCTTATTTACTTTTGTAAATGTGTGTAAAAATATAGACCATTTCTATGTGGTGATGTCATTGGCCCATGAGCATTTCCTGTTTATTGTCAAACAATTTCATAACTGTAAAAAAAACAACAACAAGCTTTTTGGGCTGCACGGTGGCACAGTGGGTAGCACGTTCACCTCACAGCAAGAAGGTCAATGGTTCAAGCCTGGCTAGGTCAGTTGGCGTTTCTGTGTGGAGTTTGCATGTTCTCCCCGTGTTGGCGTGGGTTTCCTCCGGGTGCTCCGTTTTCCTCCACAGTCCAAAGACATGTGGTATAGGTGAATTGGGTAGGCTAAATTGTCCGTGGTGTATGTGTGTGAATGAGTATGTATGGAGTGTGTTTCCCAGTGATGGGTTGCAGCTGGAAGGGCATCCACTGCGTAAAACATGTGCTGGATAAGTTGTCGGTTCATTCCGCTGTGGCGACCCCAGATTAATAAAGGGACTAAGCCGAAAAGAAAATGAATGAATGAATGTCAAGCTTTTTAAATTCCCGGAGGAAATATGTTAGGACCATGTTTATTGTTTGCATCCCTCAAAAACTGAATAATATGCAAATGTTTGTTTGATTTATGTAAAATACAGTTTGTAAAGTAATATTTTCTGTTTTTATAGATGATATATTTTTTGAGGTTTGTTTACCAAACAAGTTGTTCTAATTGGATTTGAATTAAAATCCTTAAAACCATAAAAGTTAAAAGATTATGATTTTATTTAATGTTTTAGTTTAGTTTAGATTTTAGTTGCTATACTCTCAAAATAATTCCACATTAATACACAACTTGTGCATGGAAATAGCTAATTTACATATTAAACTGCATATTTACAGTGTTGTTTTTTTGTTTTGTTTTTTTCATTTGCCCTTGTTTTACTTTGAAGTAAAAAAAAAGTGATATGAACTTTTTTCATTCAGGTAACTCGTATCTTAACAGATTTTTTTAATATTTACTTTTTTCCCAGTTTATATGTTATTATTATATATATATTATTATGCATATATATATGCCATCTGATGCTAAAACACAGAGAACCGTCAGTTTGCTCACCGTCACTGTGTTTTAATGGAGAATGAACAAGAGATAATAATCAAAAGAATCAAGTTCAAGTTAATCATCTGAAAATAAACAGGTATATCTCAGGTCAAAAGTTATTAGAACCATGTCTAGAAAGACAACCAGTCACTACTTTAAACTTATCTGCCTGTATGTATCTCATTATTTGATTCCCTATTGTCATTGACAGAAAAGCCAATCACATTAATCTATCTTAAGAAAAGATCATTAATTTGTCTACTTTAGAAACAGCTAATCATGTTTAAAAACTGTCTGTCATTCCTACTACATAGTTTTGTAGTAATTCAATATATACTATTGAATTAAGGTTGTTTTTTTTTTGGATATCAGGTTAATTCATTCATAAATCTGAGAATTGTCAAAAATGTATTGTAGTTAGCCATTGAAAGCTGTATCATTGCATCAAATGATCTACTTGAACTCACTGTAGTCAAGTTGATTCCACTAGTTCTTAAAAAAGACCCTGTTTGTGTCGATATGAATTTTTTGCTTGGTTTATTTGACCAAATGTTTTATAGCACAGTGAACTTCATGTGTTGAAAGCTAATGCTGTCGTAATGGTTTCTTCATTTATCAAACAACGTCTCTCGGCATGTTGCAACGTGCAAATTACTGAATTTACTCAAATTAGACTTTAGGCCATTAGGCCATTATGTTTTGAATTAATATACAAGCAGAAACTGGAACTGAAGTATCTGAAGCAACACACATAGACACACTTGTACTGCTATCTTTACGGGAACTATATTCTTTGTTTAGTTAATAATCAAAAGATTGAAGTTCAAGTTAATCTTCTGAAAATAAGCAGGTATATCTCAGGTAGAAAAGTTATTAGAATCATGTCTAGAAAGACAGCCAATCACTGCTTTGAACCTATCTTCCCATTTGTCTCCTATTTGATTCGCTATTGTCTTTGACAGAAAGGCAAATCACAACGATCTAGCCTTTTTTGGTGTCAGGTTAATTCATTCAGAAATCTAAGGACTGTCAAAAAATCTATTGTAATTAGCCATTGTAACCTCTGTATCATTGCATCAAATGATGTACTTGAACTCACTGTGGTCAAGTTGATTCAACTAGTTCTTGCCCCTAGACCCTGTTAGTGTCGATATGAACTTTTTGCTTGGGTTATTTGACCAAATATTTTATAGCACAGTGATGTTGTAAAGTTAATGCTGTCGTAATGGTTTTTCCATTTAACAAACAATGTCTCTCGGCATGTTGCAACGTGTAAATTACTACATTTACTCAAATTAGACTTGAAAGGCCATTATGTTTTGAATTAATATATAAGCAGAAACTGGCACTGAAGTATCTGAAGCAGCTTTACGGGGACTATATATTCTTTATTTAGTTTATAATCAAAAGATTAAAGTTCAAGTTAATCATTTGAAAATAAACAGGTGTGTATATATATCTCAGGTAGAAAAGTTATTAGAATCATGTCTAGAAAGACAACCAATCACGGCTTTGAACTTATCTTCCCAATTGTGTCCTATTATTTGATTCGCTATTGTCATTGACCGAAAACCAAATCACAATGATCTAGCCTTCAGAAAAGATCATTAATTCATCTACTTTAGAAACAGCACATCTCGTTTAAGACTGACTGTCATAGTTTTGTCGTAATTCAATCTATTAAAAAAAATAGTTGTTTTTTTTCTTGGTGTCAGACTAATTCATTTAGAAATCTGAGAACTGTCAAAAATGTATTGTAATTAGCCATTGAAAGCTGTATCATTGCATCAAATGATGTACTTGAACTCACTGTGGTCAAGTTGATTCAACTAGTTTTTGCCCCTAGACCCTGTTAGTGTCGATATCAACTTTTTTACTTGGGTTATTTGACCAAATGTTTTATAGCACAGTGAACTTCATGTGTTGAAAGCTAATGCTGTCGTAATGGTTTCTCCATTTAACAAACAACATCTCTCGGCATGTTGCAACGTGCAAATTACTGAATTTACTCAAATTAGACTTGAAAGGCCATTAAGTATATAAATATACAAGCAGAGACTGGCGCTGGAGTACATAAATTGTGGTTATCCAGCAGCGACACACACACACATAGAGGGAACACAGTTTTCATCCATTTAAATGTATCGATTTGAGATGGAAACAAAGTTGATTTATAGATTTTTTTTGTTTTTGTTATTTTAATGTCAGTCCCTTGGGTTATTTGACCATATTTTTTATATCGTAAGCACACACTAAACTACATGTGTTGAAAGCTAATGCTGTCGTAATGATTTTTCCATTTAGCAAATAACGCCTCTCGCCATGTTACAACGTGCAAATTACTGAATTTACTCAAATTAGACTTGAAAGGCCAT
>CAIGQV010019070.1:5167939-5182049 GCA_903798115.1 Danio jaintianensis | reverse complement strand
CTCAAATTAGACTTGAAAGGCCATTAAGTATATAAATATACAAGCAGAGACTGGCGCTGGAGTACATAAATTGTGGTTATCCAGCAGCGACACACACACACATAGAGGGAACACAGTTTTCATCCATTTAAATGTATCGATTTGAGATGGAAACAAAGTTGATTTATAGATTTTTTTTGTTTTTGTTATTTTAATGTCAGTCCCTTGGGTTATTTGACCATATTTTTTATATCGTAAGCACACACTAAACTACATGTGTTGAAAGCTAATGCTGTCGTAATGATTTTTCCATTTAGCAAATAACGCCTCTCGCCATGTTACAACGTGCAAATTACTGAATTTACTCAAATTAGACTTGAAAGGCCATTAAGTATATAAATATACAAGCAGGATATGGTGCTGGAGTACATAAATTGTGGCAGTGACACGCACACACATACTCACACACACACATTGTAGCCGTCCATCACTTGCTGATATGCTCCTCAGAGACTGCTTGCAGCACATGCCCTGTATTTATGGCTGAGTCTGGAAAACACATCGCCGCCTGCCAAACAGAGAGCGAGAGAATTTAGGAAGTTTTAAAAAAGCAGGGCTGCTGCTATGGAACAAATCTAGGTTTGTGCGTTACAGAGCGCAGGCATCTTCCTTTAATAACTGTTGTAGGCCGAGCTGCTGCTGAATCAGGCCTGGTTTGTGACTCACGCTAATCTCTGACTGTTGTGTTTCTGCGGTGGACATGTGGGGGTGAGCAGTAGATGAGCAGTTCTCACTCGGATCACCACGGACACAACGCACAATATTGGAAAAAATCTGATATTGCGATATTTTGTTTTTCTCCGATATACAGTTGAAGTCTTATTAAGTTATTAGGAGAGATTTTTTCAACACATTTCACAACATAATAGTTTTAATTACTCATTTCTAATAACTTTTATCTTTGCCATGATGATAGTACATAATATTTTTTGGGGATATTTTTCAAGATACTAGTATTCAGCTTAAAGTGACATTTAAAGGCTTAACTAGGTTAATCAGGCAACTTAGGGTAATTAGGCAAGTCATTGTATAACAGTGGTTTGTTCTGTAGACAATCGAAAACAAATATTGCTTAAGGGGGCTAATAATATTGACCTTAAAATGTTTTTTAAACAATTAAAAACTGCTTTTATTCTAGCTGACATAGAACAAATAAGATTTTCTCCAG
This sequence comes from Danio jaintianensis, assembly GCA_903798115.1. NCBI lineage: Eukaryota > Metazoa > Chordata > Actinopteri > Cypriniformes > Danionidae > Danio > Danio jaintianensis. The sequence goes on along the minus strand of CAIGQV010019070.1, from coordinate 5,180,842 downwards.
AAGAAAAAAAATATTATAGGAAATACTGTGAAAAATGCCTTGCTCTGTTAAACATCATTTGGGAAATATTTTAAAAAGAAAAGAAATAAAAGTCACAGGAGGGTGAATAATTTTGACTTCAACTGTATATTGCGATACAAATACAGATGGTCTGAATAGTTCCATTTAATGTTTTTCTGGAGAGTCTAATAGTATTCAGGTACAGAAATTGAATAATCACAATGCAAAAAAAACTGCCTACTTAGAGCTTGTGTCTCATTTCTAGTCCAAATAACAAAAAAGTCTTAAATCAAGCAAAATGATTTCGTTTTTACTTTCAGAAGTAATAGGTCAAAATTAAGTTAAACTTAATACGAGTAAAATAATCTGCCAATGACTTAACTAAAATAATCTTGTCTTCGGTTTAAAATTTAGATTTTTGGACTAGAAACAAGACTAAAATTTCAACTATAATTCAGACTCAACATTGCATATTCTACGATGTGACTATTGTGAATAAGCACATTGCGATTTCAATACTGAAACGATATATTGTGCTGCCCTACGTATCGCCACTGCTTTGCATCGACACCAGGAGCAAAAGAAGACACACTGTAAAAAACGCTGCGTTCCACACATTTGTGTTAGGCTAACATGAATGAATCAAGTTAACTTATTAGTTTTTATAAATTTAAGTTGATTGAACATAAAACAATTAAGTTGTCCAAAAAACAACTCATTTAAAATGAGCTGAAACAACACAATTCTTGAGTTGTTTTTTGGACATTTTAAATAAGTAGTTTGAACAAACAACAAACGTCATTTTCTTTTAGTGTAGTGGATTCCACAAGCAGCCCAAAAGAGGAATGTGTGTCCTTTGGGTGCTCCGGTTCCCCCCTCAGTCCAAAGACATACGCTATAGGTGAATTGGATGAATTAAGTTGGCCGTAGTGTGTGAGTGTGTGTGGGAATGCAAGTGTGTGGGGGTGTTTCCCAGTAATGGGTTGCAGCTGGAAGGGCATCCGCTGTGTAAATCATATGTCGAAATAGTTGGCGGTTCATTCCGCTGTGGTGACCCCTGATAAATAAGGGACTAAACCGAAGGAAAATGAATGAATTTATTTTTATTTAAATTTGTTTTGAATTATTATTAAATAGAAAGTTAAACAAAAATAAAACGAGAAATATTTACTCTGTAGCTGTCTGAAATAAGTTTATTATTGTATTAAATTCTTTATTTTAATGTATGCATTTCATTATACGAAAAGCCAGCATACCTCTTTGTTTTCATAATTTATAATATTAAACAATTATGGGTGGTTTTTTTTTGTGTTTTTTTACAGAAAATCTGCAAATTGTCATTTCTGAGAGATCATGTGACATTAAAAACTGGACTAGAAATGTTGAAATAATTTTTTTGTCCAGTTTAATTCATCACACTGAGCCCGAACTGTTGAATGTTTCAGTTTTCTGTCATAATATTATATCTTAAGTTTATATAGTTTATATCTGTGGTTCCCAAAGTGGGGGTCGCGAGACAATGAGGGTGGTGATTTCCAAAAATATCATAAATGTTATTAAATTATTAGAATTGCCATATTTTATCCATAATCTGCAGAAGATAGAAATAGTATTTAATAGTTACATAAAATGCACTTACGTACATTAAAAATAAAGGCCACCACTGAACATAGAAGACGTTCTCCAAGTGGCTCGAAAATTCTGAATGCTCTCCATTCTCATTAAGTGAGGTTAATATTAAATTAAACAAATGAATAATGACTATAAAAAAAATATATAAGGTTGTTAGACTGCTGCACTTTTCTTGTGTTGTCAATAAGCTTGTTTATATAGTTCCTATTGGTGTGTGTGCACCGTTGTGTGTAATGTTTTATAACCACCTCCGAGAATAGTGGGGGTTGCGAGTCACTGGAATTGCTATTTTGGGGGTTGCGAGCTGAAAAATGAATATCATAGTCTTAGGTTTTGGGGGAATCCTTTTTTTTGTTTTGTTTTGTTTAGTTTTATGTGATCAGCTGAAGTTACAAAGTTATGTATGTGTATGTTTTAGCCAAATTGAGTGCTTACTGTTGGGAAAACCTTGATCCAGGAACATGCCCAGCAAGTGGACATTGTGTTTTTATTTATTATTTATCCAATAAACCAGTTGTTTTGCCTTTTCTCCGGCTGATATTTCAGTTTCCCCCCATTTCTTTGTGCCAGAGAGGCCCAATTAACGTTCTGTGGTCTCTTCAGATGACATTTTTCTTAGCGCTTCTTGGGTTTCCATTGTCTCTTTCTGGCGCTTCTCTCGGGACGCACACGTGACGCCCTTTAGCATGGCAAACGTCCAGCACATCTCTTTTTTTTCTCCAGGATTTCTCCAGATTGTATGGTGAACGAGTATTAACGGTGTATTTTAAAGCCAGACTTAACTCTACTCCGCTTTTATGGTTGAACTGGTAACTTGTCATGAACGTTCACTTGGGTGCGGAAATTTAATAACATCTTTTTTTCATAATACCCCTGATAAAGCAATCACACGCATGGCTTCACACGATACGCCGGAACAAAAGGCCCATACAATTAAACGGGCAGGTTTACAACAGGCCGCTGACAACGTGAATTACGTTAAAATGATCCCCGTAGATCAGCGGCGCCCTTGAATCGTAAAATGGCTTAAGGAGTTTTCCTGCGCGGTTCTCCTCCTACTCGGTCTCCGGTGGGAAAGAGTTGATTTAACAGCTTCCCAGGGTAAAATGTTCTCCAAAAAGGCCTCAAAGTCACTTGCCCCCGAAGCGTGAAAAGATATAAAGTGCCCATCATTGTACAATTCCACACATTTCAAGCTGCGTTTATGCTTAGGCAGCGAAAAAAAGATGTTATTTCAGCATGCTTTCTGCATTTTCACGTACATAAGTGTTTGCCACGAGGGGAAATCTGTCTTGGTTGTTATTTTTTTGGGGTCTGTTGTGTCCTTACACCAACTTCGACCCCATTAGACGAGTGAAGTACACGGTTTTCTGTTCGTCAATGCTGCGCTCCGATGCTAATGTGACGTTTACTCAGGTTTCTGTGCCTACAGTCTCCTGATAAGATGAAACGCACAAAAGGTCAAAGTTATTAGCAAAGCCTGTAGCATTTCCACTTTGAGTCTGTGATTTATGCCACGGCTATGAAGTCGTTTTATCATCTGCTTTTAGTCTGTTGTTGAATATTGTCACACTTTCTTTCTTTAGGGTTATTGGAAAAGAGGTTTACTTCACAGTGTGTGTGTTTATTCCTTTATTTTCCTTCGGCTTAGTCTCTGATTTATCAGAGGTCGCCACAGTGGAATGAACCGGCAACTATTCCAGCATATGCTTTACGCGGCGGATGCCCTTCCAGCCACAGCCTTCTTGCTGTGAGGCAACAGTGCTTCCCCGACAGTGTGTGTTAGTATAAAACAATCTCTACATCAGATCAAATTCACAAATTGTATGTACTTGGAAAGCAATTTAAATGTAAGCATCTACTTGCTTAATACTAAATGCTTTAGTATTAAGATGTGGGTGAAATAATGTTCCATTGTTTTCAGACTGACAAGTATATTTGTGTAAAGATAAAACTGCATACTTGTTCTTTAGACCTGTACTTATTACAATATGACATGATTATCCTAATACGTTTTAAATGATTCAACATGTATTGCTGTCAAATGGGTAAAACCTAGTGGCTTGAAGGATAATGGTGAAATATAAAAATATAAAAAATGAAAAATAATTAGTGTTTTAGGGCATGCAATCTGATAAATATGCCTGGGATTTGTTTTGGTATATGAAATATGGTTTCACTGAATGTGAACCATGGTAAAAATGTGTACTAGACTAAACCAAACATACGGTGCTCAGCATAATTGAGTTTTTATCCATTTCTCAGTGAATATAGGCAATGCATTTTGGTGCATTTAAGCAAAACAGATTTATTAAACAGATATATTTATTAAAATAATATTTTAGTCACCAAACACATTTAGAAATTGAAATATAATACAATTAAATTCAAGCAACTCATTTTAAATTCATACAACTCATTTTTTTTTTTTTTTTGCTTCTCTTGATTTTTCCTCTTTTTTTGAAATTGTGTTTAATATTTTTCTATAACATATAAATGTGGGTGTACTAGTTTTTGGACCGTTATCGTAAGTTATTTTGCTAGATAAGCGCCAGATTTGGCTTCAGTACTGACTAATCTAATGTATATGCGCAAATATAATATTGTATAGCTTCCTATTAAAAATATGAATTTAAAAGATTTGTGATGGGTGTACTTATATATGCTGAGCACTGTATATAATAATAATGTAGTCATATTTTTCTTTTATCTACATCAAATAAAGGTTGTTTTGAACTTTTTACTTATCAAAGCATCCTAAGCAAAATACTTTTTTTCTATAAAACGTTTATCATAATGTTTTATAGTAATTTTGTAGCTTTTATTTTTTTTATATTTTCTACTTTTTATGTCTGTCATGAGATATATTTTCTTAGAACTAGCTGAACCAAAATGTTCTCTTCTTTATTTAATATTGATTACATTTTAAGGAACAAAAACAAATTTTTCGTGTTAGTTAACTATAAAAATCCTAAATTAAATGTAAATTACATATGGATTGATTTTATTTATTTATTTTTTGGTGATAACATTTCACACAGCACACAGCATATTACTTTATATTCCTTAATATAGCATTATATATTGTATTATATTACTTTATATAACAATTTCCCATTCACCACTACACTGTAAAAACAATCTTGCTGCCATACATTTTTTGATTAATCAAATTAACTTTTCTAGTCATCTCAACTTACATTCATCAACCTGACTAAACATATTAAGTGAAACTTTATATAACCAAAAATAAGTAGTTAAAACTTATTAAAATAAGTTGAAGCAACATAAAATATTTGTTGTCTTGATTTTTGTCATAAAAGTTTTTACAGCGTACACTGTAAACAATGATATGATCAATTAGTCCTGACAGCATATGTTTTTAAGTCTTTGTAACTCATTAAACTACGTTATGCATGTTCTAACTCAATTTTATAAGTTACGCAAGCTGTTTAACATGGTTTAAGTTCAATGGACTCATAAGGTTAAGTTGATTCAGCTTAAAAATTTAAGGCAACCAGGATTTTTTTACAGTGTAGCAATAAATCTCTGGTGTCCATCCATTTTTTCTTATTTGAATATGCAAAAAGACTTAAAGAAAAAATGTGAAGTAGGTTAGGCGTTTCCATCCAGTTGTTAGAGCAGGTAATTGTAGTATTGGTAACCTAGCATCCAACAATAAACAAGCCAAGCATAATGGAGACAACTGATTGGCCATGTTGGTGTAATGTTTACTACATTAAAAAGTTATGCTGCAAAAGGGTTTCCATCTCCCATTATTCACATGAACACTTTTTCACACAAGTTCAAAACCAACTCAAGTGAACATAAAAACCTTTTCTTTTAGCAAATTAAGGGATTTTCATTCAAAATATGTCATTTTTATCACTCGTTTCTTATGCGAAACTTCAAATTTACCTCAACACACACTGTAAAAAAATATCTGTTAATTAACAGGTTCTGTATTTTGTAATTCACAAGTGTTTTCAATTTATTTATGGTTGTGAATGGCATTGTGGGAGTTTTATCTTTGCTCTGTCGACTTTTGATGTTGAAAATTCAGCTCTGCAGTTTTAACAGAGTGACTTTTATTGACATTTTAGTAGTTTGTGATAATATTATGTATAAGAAATAATATAGAGAGAAATAAGTCTGTAAAATAACAGAAAATGTGCTGGCAGCTTATTACCAGGTTTTTGTACTGTAATTTACAACACCAACCCAGACGATATATCACTTTAAACTATTAAGAATGTCAGCAAAAGTACATTTTTCAAACTTTTCAACATCAAAAGCCTTTGGAGGAAATATAAAGATCCCATAATGCAATTCAAAATCATAAATAAGTAAAAAATAAACATGAATGTACAGATTTACAGATTTTTTTTACAGTGCAACACAAGATGGAAACCCAGCTATTGAGTAAAAGACTGACTCCAGTATCTCTATTGAAGAAGTGGGCGGATTGAGACACACCCATAGCAACTCAATGAAGCCTTGATGTTGAAAAAACACAGCGATATAATGTGCGCACGTCAATCACTGTCACCACACATTCCTGCATCCGTCTCCGCATCTATACAGCGGTGTGTGTGTGTTTGTCAGCGGCCGGCGGAGGATAATTGAATCATTTGGCTTGACTGAGTGGTTTCAGGTGGCGCTTCATTATTCAGTCTCTTGCTTTTCATTGCAGTTGTTTTAGTCTCTCTCTGCGAAACACTTTTTGACGCTCTCCTGTGGAATCTCAGTGGCATCGTGGGACATGTAGCCTATAATTTTATCTGGCAAGAGGTTTCTGGAGGCAGGCAAAGGGCTGTAATTGAGTTTGTGAGGCTAAATGTGGGAAAGGCATATTTAGATAATCGGATAATTGAGTGTTGACTCGGCTTGCCCTTGTTGATCGGTGTGTTTATAGTGCGACATCAAGATTATATGCCATCTGTTCGCCGTTTATGTCGTTTGGAGGTGAATTGAGAGAATGTTTATAACCGTTTTATGAAATGGACCCTTGCTTAATGCTGACAGGTCCATTTTGCAGCATGGCTTTTAGTTACGGATGTTTATAAAAGGATTTTCTAAGAGGGATTTGTGCTTTTAAAGAGTCGGTTCATAGCAAGAAGAAAAAAGTTCTCTCATCATTTACTGACCCTCATGTCATTCTAAACTAGGGTTGTCAAAAGTATTGAGTTCGGTACCAAAAGGTACTAAGATTTTTAAAAAACGTCCATTTCCCGCTAACATTTGAGTACGTTCTTAAACACAGCTGATTTTCCATTGTGTTTATATGCACAACAGACACCCCTACTCTTTTTCTAATGACCAAAGAGAGTCAGGACAGTGCTCACTGACAGTATAGTGACCACTTTGTAATGTTGGCATTCCTTTTCACAACTCTTAAAATACGTTTAGGGACTGAAGACACCAAGTGATGAAGTGTTTCAGGTGTAATTACTGACACAACCTCATACCATGAGAGACTCTGGCTTTTGGACTTGTTGGACTTGCTGCCAGTAATAGTCTGGATGATCCTTTTCTTCTTTGGTCCGGAGCACATGACGTCCATTTTTCCCCCCAAAATACCTGAAATACTGATTCATCTGACCACAGTACACATTTACACTGTGCGATGGTCCATCCCAGATGCCTCCGAGCCCAGAGAAGTCGACAGCGCTTCTGGACACTGTTAACATAGGGCTTTTTTTTGGCATGAGTACAGTTTTCGCTGGCATTTGTGCATGTAACTATGTATTGTGGTACTTGACAAAGGTTTTCCAAAGTAGTCCTGAGCCCATGTGGTGATTTTGCTTATAGATGAAAGAGGATTCTTGGTGCAGTATGGGATCACTGAGGGATCGGAGATCACGGTTGTTCAGCTTAGACTTGCGCCCTTGTCCTTTACTCACTGAAATTCCTCCACATTCCTTGAATCTTTTAATTATGTTATGCACTGTTGAAGGTGAAATATCCAAATGTCTTTCTATATATCATTGAGGAATATTGTTTTAAACATTTCAATGATTTTCTAACGTATTTGTTGGCAAACTGGCAATCCTCGGCCCATCTTTGCTCCTAAAGGACTAGACGTTTCTTGAATGCTGCTTTTGTACCAATCATAATTACACTCACCTGTTGACATCACTTGTTTCACATCACATCATTATTTAACCAATTTACCTGATTACTAGCTTTAAACTGCTCCTGTCCCAACTGTTTTGGAATGTGTTGCAAGTCTAAATGACAGGAAAGGATGTAGATTTACAAATGAAATAAAGTTGACCAGCGGCACGGTGGCGCAGTGGGTAGTGCTGTCGCCTCACAGCAAGAAGGTCACTGGTTCGAGCCTAGGCTGGGTGTGTTGGCATTTCTGTTTGGAGTTTGCATGTTCTCCTCGTGTTTGCGTGGGTTTCCCCCACAGTCCAAAGACATGCGCTGTAGGTGAATTGGGTAAGCTAAATTGTCAGTAGTGTATGTGTGTGAATGGGAGCGTATTGGTGTTACCCAGTGATGGGTTGCAGCTGGAAGGGCATCCGCTGCGTAAAACATATGCTGGGTAAGTTGGTGGTTCATTACGGTGTGGCGACCCCAGATTAATAAAGGGACTAAGCCGAAAAAAATGAATGAATAAATGAAGTTGACCAGACAAAACATAAAATATTTTGTGCTTGTATTGTCTGCAATTAAAGTACTACTTTCACTTTCATTATAATAGGCTTTATCACACTGAATGCCTTTGGACTCTCAATATGCACTTTATTTTTTTGTAAAGTGAGTGACACACTCAATAATATCACATCTCACTTCATTAGAACAGCTATTATGTTGCTTTAATGCTAGCAGACATTATGCACACCCCTAATATGAATCAAGCGGTTTAATCCAAGTCTTCCAGGCAAGGAAGTGTTCATGAGTACTTTATATGATTGACAACAGATTTCATTTAGGGTTTTATTACCATATAAACGTTGATCTGTGAATCAGTCAAACCTGCTGGATGCATAAGAACAGGCTTCTTATTCTTGCTTTTTATTGGCTGATCAATGTTTATATGTGAATAAATGCATAAATTAAGTCTCTTCATGTTTCTTCAGAAGATTTGGATGAAACCATTCAATTTATATGGATGTATGAATGTTTTGAAGAATCAGAATTTGGTTAGGTTAGGTTAGACATCTACATATTGAAGTTTTAAGGGATAAGTTAAAGGATAAGTAATTGTATACATGCGTATTTATTTATTTATTTATTTATTTATTTATTGTTGTTAATATTATTATTTATTATTAATTAAATAAATAAATAACTTAATTTAAATTGAATAAAATGAATAAATAATATTAATAATAATAATTATTATTATTATTATTATTATTATTATAATTATTAGTATTATTATTTAAAAAAATTATAATAATAATACATTAAATAAATAAATAACTTAATTTAAGTTGAATGAATTAATACTAATAATAATAATTATTGTTACTGTTGTTGTTATTATTATTATTATTATTATGAATAAATAAATAAATAACATAATTTAAATTGAATAAAATAAATAAATATTATTTATTTAATAATAATAATAATAATAATAATAATAATAATATTAAATAAATAAATAAATAAATAAATACCTTAATTTAAGTTGAATTAATAATAATAATAATAATAATAATAATAATAATTCATTCATTCATTTTCTTTTCGGCTTAGTCCCTTTATTAATCTGGGGTCGCCACAGCGGAATGAACCGCCAACTTATCCAGCATATGTTTTATGCAGCGGATGCCCTTCCAGCTGCATCCCATCACTGGGAAACATCCATACACACTCATTCACACACATACACTACGGAAAATTTAGCCTACCCAATTGACCTATAGCACATGTTTTTAAACTTGTGGGGGAAACCGGAGCACCCGGAGGAAACCCATGCCAACATGGGGAGAACATGCAAACTCCACACAGAAACGCCAACTGACCCAGCCGAGGCTCGAACCAGCGACCTTCTTGCTGTGAGGCGAACGTGCTACGCACTGCGCCACCGTGCAGCCATAATAATAATAATAATAATTATTATAATTATTATTATTATTATTATTATTGTTGTTATTGTTATTGTTATTGTTATTATTGTTGTTATTATTATTATTATTATTATAAATTAAATAAATATATAACATAATTTAAATTGAATAAAATAAATGAATATTATTTGTTTAATAATAATAATAATAATAATAATAATAATAATAATAATAATAATAATAAATTAAATCAATAACTTAATTTAAATTGAATGAATGAATGAATTTGGACAGCAAATGATGATTTTTTTCGGTTTAAACCTTTTAGTCTTTGGTATTTGTCTAGATTTGCAGTCTGTTCCTTTCTGTGCTCATCAGGCATTTCTGTCTTGTGTGTTTTCCGTTGACCTCATTAGCATATAAACTAGCTATTAGCATGTTGTCTGTAAATGTCATTGGCCAAACTTTGGCTCTAACCCTCAATCCAGTTTGTTCATGTTAAAGAGTTCTCGACCAAATATGGTAAAGTGGAAGTGATGGCAGAACCGAGTTCAGAGTGGTGACCTTATCATGTGTCAGTGTGTGGACTTCATCATGACTGATGATGCGTTATATAAACGCTCTTTATAAAGCTCTGCCCACACTCTGCTGCAGTCTTCAGTAGCTCCAATACTCTGCTTTCTGACTCGACTTTCTGCAGTCTCTAGACCAGAAGCAGCTCAGTGTGCTTTTGCTGGTTATAGATGGCATTCATAATGGATCCCATGGTTCAGTCTAGTCTACATTGTTGGTTTAGTAAGGGTTTTAGATATTTTACAGTTGGTCAAGGTGGAAAATCAGCTAGTTGTCTATCTTTTTGACTGGGATTTAATCATTATTCATACTAATTGTTTAGCAATAGTTTACATACATTTTTTTTAGATGAAACCCTGAAGACCAAAACACTGGTTATCTTTTTGGCTTTGCATAACATAAAATATAAAAAGAAAACATAAAAAATACACTTTTAATTGGTTCTGTATCCACAGTTTACACATATTATTTACATATAGATTTTTTTTTTTACAAAAGTAATTTGCCTTAATAATACAAAAAATTTATTTAATTGTTGTATATAATTACTTTTTTAATTTTTGTATTTTAATTTATTATTATTATTATTATTATTGTTATTATTATTATTATTATTATTATTATTATTGTTATTATTATTATTTATTTATTTAATTAATTAATTTATCATTATTATTTTTATGATTTGTTAAATACATTAATGTATTATTATTATTATTATTATTATTATTATTATTATTATTATTATTATTATTATTCATTCATTCATTTTCTTTTCGGCTTAGTCCCTTTATTAATCTGGGGTCGCCACAGCAGAATGAACCGCCAATTTATCCAGCATATGTTTTACGCAGCGGATGCCCTTCCAGCTGCAACCCATCACTGGGAAACATCCATACACTCTCATTCACACACATACACTACGGACGATTTAGCTTACCCAATTCACCTATAGCGCATGTCTTTGGACTTGTGGGGGAAACCGGAGCACCCGGAAGAAACCCACGCCAACACGGGGAGAACATGCAAACTCCACACAGAAACGCCAACTAACCCAGATGAGGCTCGAACCAGCGACCTTCTTGCTGTGAGGCGAACGTGCTACCCACTGCGCCACCGTGCAGCCCCTGTTATTATTATATTAATATTTATTATTATAATTTATTTATTTATTTTTTATTATTTGTTAAATACACTAATTTATTATTATTATTATTATTATTATTATTATTATTATTATTATTATTAATATTAATATTATTATTATTATCATTTTGTTTTTATTTTAATTTATTTATTTATTTATGTTTTTGGGCTGAGAGTGATAAGAAGAGATTCCCAAAACATTTGATTAATGTGTTGTCAGAAAGGAAGCTGTATGATTTTATAAACTGACTAAACAATGTAAAAAAAATTCTGCTAGAAATATATGCGAATTAGCACACAATTATTTACATAAAGCCAAATGTATTTGCAAATTTAAACACCATTTTAGACAATGTTTAATACAAAAATATGCTTGCAATTCTTAATGTAATCAATTAACCGTTTTTTTTCCACCAGTTGTCTCGCCTTAAAGGAAAACAATTAAAATAAAACGCGATAAAAGTGTATTCCCCAATTATTAAGCCATAAAACAAAGATTTAATACTCTCAAAGACTACAAAGCTAAATTGCATAACCAAATAATTGTCTTCATAAAGTTAATGTATTTTGTAAATAATTAGCCCAATGAGTCTGCGTTATTAAAGTTGAAAGCATTTTTATGTTTGATTATCATAAGAAAATGTTATGACCATAAAGTCAAAGATAAAAGGTAAGAGAATACTGCAGAGATGAAGAGAGAAGTAATGAATGCCGACTGTCAACAAACAGCAGAAAATAAAACCAGCGTCAATAAATCAACAGTAAACATTCACTGAGAAAACCTTAATGAGGCTGAAAACCACAGGCAAACTTGAGGCTCAGATATGTCAGTCGGGGATAGATTTGGATACGGATGGATAGACAGATGATTGGATAGACAGATTGATGAAAATAGATATGGATGAAGATATAGTAATGATGAGATTACAATTAGGTTTATTTTGTTGTTATCTGGAGTATCTAATGCTAGCAGAGTGTATCTACTGGATGGATAGATGAATGGATGGTTATATGGATGGATGGATGGATGGATGGATGAATGGATGGATGGATGGTTGAATGGAGGGATGGATGTGTGGGTGGTTGGATGGATGGTCGGATAGATGGATGGATAGATGGATGGATATGTGGATAGATACATGGATAGATAGATGGATAGATATATGCATGCATGGATGGTTGGATGGATGGTTGGTTAGATGCATGAATAGATGCATGGATGAGTGAATGGATAAATGCATGGGTGAAAGAATAGATGGATGGATGGATGGATGGATGGATGGATGGATGGATGGATGGTTGGATGGACGGACAGATGGATGGTTGGTTTGTTGAATGGATAGTTGGATGGATGGAATCATGTATGAATGAATGGATAGTTGGATGATGATTGGATGGATGGATGGTTGAATGGATGGATGGATGTGTGGGTGGTTGGTTGGATGGATGGATCGATGGATGGATAGTTGAATGATGGTTGGATGGATGGATGGATGGATGGATGGATGGATGGATGGATGGATGG
>CAIGQV010019070.1:5126199-5137901 GCA_903798115.1 Danio jaintianensis | reverse complement strand
TCTCTCTCTCTCTCTCTCTCTCTCTCTCTCTCTCTTACAGTCTTATGGTTTGCCAGCTCTCGCATCAGAGGAACACTGACCTGCATGTGTGTTTCTAAACATTTGTGATCCACCGGTCTTGACTTTTCATCTGTGATTCCATTTGATAATTTTTTTAATTTTAAGTAAATTGGGTGATTATGATCTTTTTTCCTTATCAGGTTGGTTATTTTAAAAAATAAAGTAAAAAAAAACATTATAGTTTGATTTTAGCCTTATAAAAACTGTACTAAATAAAAACAGTAGCTAGGCTGAACAAAACTGCAAATTCACTCTGTGCCTGTGGGTGGCGCTTATGGAGCTGCAGGAATAGCAGTGTTTCATTGGATAGCTGTGCTGGTATTTAAAGGGATAGTTCATCTAAAAATGAAAATTCTGTCATTAATTACTCACCTTAATGCCATTCCAAACCCGTAAGACATTCTTTTGTCATTGGAACTCAAATTACGATATTTAAAATATACAATATATTACGATCTATTATATAAAAAACATATGATATATTATGACCCTCCATAGATTTCAAAGCCCGGAATGATGTTGTAATTTTACGAAGCTGTGAGAATATATTTGTGCACAAAATAAAACAAAAATAATTACGTTATGAAATGTCATTAAAGCTCAAACTTTAACACAGATGGGTTATACATCACGATGCATAAACAGGGTGTCCATGGGGTCTTATGGTGCGTTCACACCACCAGACGTGGATGAAACGTCAAGCTCGAGTGATTTACATGTTAAATCAATGCAAAGACGCGAGGTGTGATTAGCGCGAATGAGACAGCGCGAATAACTCGATTAGAATAAATTAAGCATTTTAGAATTGAGCGTTTTGCGTGTTTGACGCACTTAATGCGCAAATCGCGCAATTTGCTTGAGTTAGAAAATCTGAACTTTTGTGGACATTCGCGCCGCGTTAACTAATAATGAGCTTGCTCTTGTAGGGGAGTGATTATGATGTAGTGCCTGTTGTTGGTGTCCCGGGGGAATCTCCTCCTGCTGACACCGGACAACAGTTCATCAAACAGGGTTTGACTCAGTCGGAAGCACCGCTGAAAGCTTCCATCATTCAGGTATAGTTTCTGGAGGAGTTGATGGACTCACAGAGCTGGGTGCACCTCTGAAAGGATCTAGTGGATCAGACACCAAACGAATCTATGCTGTTTTTCAGCCTTCCTAACAAACGTAAAGCACAGCTACTCTCTCAATAAAATCCATGTTAGACATTTAACAACGAAGCTAGAGTCACCACCAGACAGAAGACCTGCCCATGACGCGAATCCACGTCTATTGTAAAGTGAATTTGACACACGAATGAATAAAGCGAGTAAATGTTTTTTAATATTTATGTAATATGTAATATTTAATAAATGTAAAATGCGATTTATTTGTGCATCTGGTGTGATCACAGCATTAGAGTCTTAAAATGTTTGAAAATTCAAAAACAAAATTTTAGGCCTTAAAAAGTCTTAAATTCGCTGGAATTTTATCTTAAACCCTTTTAACAGGCCTTAATTTTCTTATGTCCGTGAAAAATTACCATATCGGGCAAACACTCATCCATCACTAGCAGTCCATCTCAATAAAGATTTTAACAAAAGTTGGTTTATTAACTCTATTTACAAATATTGTATAATTATCTTCCTTACAATAACGTTTGATTTTAATATTTGATGGTTTTTAATGTTTTAACTGGGCCATTAGAAAAAAATTCTTAAGGTTAAGCCCCTTTGTGAGTCTGAAATTTCATTCATAATGGTCTTAAAAAGGTCTTAAAGTCTTAAATTTGACCTGAAACCTGTAGAAACCCTGATGAAGTGTGAAAAGTTGCTATTTTTATATTATATTTAGCACAAATGAAATTGCAAAATCAGCTACTTTTCTGACAATATGTAAAATACTTACATTTCCTTATGAGATTGGGCTGAAATGTGGACAAATTGAGGACATTTACGCAAATAAAGTTAAATAAAATAATAAAAGATTTGGTCTCAAATGAAATAACCAGGGTTACCCAACAGATTAGGGTTTTTCTGTAATATGCATCCCCTGTTGTTTTCCCATGGATATTTAGTCATTCTCATGTGTCTCCTGAGCTGCCAGTACAGTATTTTGTCTGTTTGTACATCTGTGCTAAGTCTCTGGCCTCTCTGTTTACATACTTTGTACTATAAAATGATTACAGTGCCGTTTGAATGCTTGAGGGCTGAATTAAACTTTAAAGAATGTCCCGTATTTGAGCAAAAAGCAGTCGATTCTGATTTCTGGCCAGTCGATCAGTGCATGGCTAGCACACATGTTGAAGAGTTTGACATTGACTTGCCGCAGCTGCTGTGTGTGTGTCTCTCTCTGTGTGCGTGTGCGTGCGTGTGTGTGTAAGAGCAGTAATAGTGGTCTCTGCTGCTCTCGTTTATTTTACACACAGTGCTCTACTGTTCTCCTCTGTTCTGGCGCTCTGCCCTCGCGAACGGGAACTCAACCGTCACACTCCTAATGCTCTCGAAACACTTCCACAGTGTGGGTTATTTAAAGAAATCCTCGTATTTTTAAAACCTTTGATGAATGCACTCGGCGTTTGTTTTCCAGTGGGTTTTTACTGCCAGAGCTGAGCTTTTATTGGACGATGAGTGTAATAAATATATTGCTGCTTAGTTTCAGCTTAGCCAAGATGAAAAAGCCGTTTTCACTTGTGTAAAGCGATGCGTTTCAGTAGTAGACATGGAGACGTTCAGTGAGACCAATTACAAATATGCATTTTATAGTGGGTTTGTTTTTATTAATTTCACTTGTGCTCATGAATCATGCATTATAATGGACTGTATTAATTCCTACATGTTGTCCCAACACAAACTCATTCATTTTCCTTCGGCATAATCCCTTTATTCATCAGGGGTCGCCGCAGCGGAATGAACCACCAACTTATCCAGCATATGTTTTACACAGTGGATGCCCTTCCAGCCACAACCCAGTACTGGGAAACACCCATACACACTCATTCACACACATACACTACGGACAATTTAGTTTATTCAATTCACCTATAGCGCATGTGTTTGGACTGTGGGTGAAACCGGAACATCCAGAGGAAACCCACGCCAACACGGGGAGAACATGCAAACTCCACACAGAAACGCCAACTGACCCAGCCGGGACTCGAACCAGTGACCTTCTTGCTGTGAGGCGACAGTGCTAACCACTGATCCACCGTGTCAAATCACAAATTTGAGTAGATTGAACATAAAACAATAAAGATGTCCCAAAACCCCCCCAGCAAAAGTCATTTTTTGAATGTAGGAGCGATTCACACTTTTTTGTTGCATTTGATGTCATAAAAAAAAAAAAAAAAAACATCTTTCTGGCATTTTCTTAAGTTGATAAATTATTAAATAATTAAATAAATTATTGTTGCCTTGATTACTTGTTTTGAGGTGAACCACTGTACATTTTCAGATGGTTAGTATTAGTCTAAAATCTTCATTATCATTATTACAGTGATTGATTATTGCATTTTTTTTTACTCTTTGCAGTTGCGATTTAGCTAATTTAAGCTGCAACATAAATGCATGTTTATATAGACTTTACACTGCAGCTCTTGATGGTCATTTCCGATTTTGTGACTGCATTCGATTTTTTTTATCAGCTTTTAAAAGTGGCTTGTATCCGATTGTCTGCATTTACACTGCACACGGCAAAGGTGCAATGACCAGGAAGAAAAAAAAAGAGCGGGCGCTGACTGACAGCTTATAATTAAAGCGCGCTCTTTTCTCCATTCCTTTATTTAATCTGTTCGCAGGGTTTAATTTTTTTTATTCATTTTGACAAGTTGTTTTGCTATAGTTTATGTCAGAAAAGTTCTCATTTGGACATCTCCTTTTTAAACAGCAGGCATCTTAATGTAGGCATAAATCATGTCCATGGCGTGATTTATGCACGTGACGTGAACAGTTTTATATTAGTTTATATTGGTTACGTGGCATACTTGTGGCATACATATAAAAGCTTTTTTAGTCCTTGTGTATGAGATTTAAGGTTTGGGACTCTGCTGAAGTTGACGTCATTCGCTGTGGTTTTAATGATGCACGACTCGCATTGAAAATCCTGCAGACACAAAGGCACGGATCTGATTCATATCGGATAAATTTCCACATATGAACAAGGTCTGAATCTGATTTGAGTAAATCAGAATCCATGTGAACATTAGTTAATGGAAATACATTTGTTCATTGTTAATTCATGTTAACTCACAGTGCATTAACTAATGTTAACAATCATGAATTTGGATGTTAATAATGCATTAGTAAATGTTGAACTATGATTAATAAATGCCCTACAAGTATTGTTCAAATCAAATAAACTAGATTTTGTCCATTTTGTAAAGACATATAATTTTTTTTCATTGTTCTCCATGCAAATATGCATTTGATGGACGTTTGACCACCCGTTCCTAGAGAAGTAACTTGAATCCTTGTATTAATTTGATTAAATTAATTAAACTGTGTGCAACTTCAAATCTCAAGCTGCAATAAGCTCTCCCAGTTAAGTAGTAAGCAATCAAATTACGCTGTTAGCGATCAAATTAAATATATAATACACTGATTAATGAATTAAATTAGCCACATTTAATAGGACATACTGTATTAATAATTTCTGAAACAAGCAACCAGATGAAGGTTCACAGAGAGAGGATATTTTTTGATAATTGTACAGTCTGGCGCATACACTGTAAAAAATATCCGTAAATTAGCAATTTTCCGTATTTCGTGATTCATGTTTTTATTTTTCTCAGTTTATTGATGCGTTTGAATTGCATTATGGGACCTTGATCTTTTGTCCAACAACTTTTAACCTTGAAAAGTTAAAAAAAGTGACGCTTATTAACATTTTTAATAGTTTAAAGTGATATATTGTCTGTGTTATCCTATTGTCTGTGCAGACTTATTTCTCTATATATTATTTCTTATGCATTATATTATTACTAAAATGTCAATAAAAAAAGTTATATTTCAACATTAAAAGTCGACAGTGCAGAGATCAACGTCCCCTAATGTAATTCACAACCGTAAATATACAAAAAACACTTGTGAATCACTAAACAAGGAAACCATTCATTAACAGAAATTTCTTGCAGTGTAGGATCATCTGTATTCCTAATATATGGTGTGAAGTGGTGTTTGTGTGCCTCAGGATGACCCCTTCTCCATCAGTGTGTTTGTGGCAGCATCCGTTTGTTTACCAGCCGCAGGCTCGTCTTTTAGGAGCGCTGCCAAATGAGTCGGGCTGGATCCAGACTGAGATTCACCCTTGGAGAAACTCCAGGAGACTACAGTTGCGGGATCTTCATTTGTGACGGCTTGTGAAAATGGAAAAACCCCTCCATTTATTCCTTATGATGTTATCAGTCAGTGTGTTGATGTGGACATCGGCAATCTGATTATTGAGCTTTTAATATTTAGTTTAAAATCTTCATTATCATTATGATATTGTGATCGTGATTGATTATTGCGGGGTTTTTTAACTCTTCACTAATCGTGAAAGCCTGCAATGCATGTTTATTCATTCACTCATTTTCCTTTGGCTTAGTCTCTATTTTAAGGTATTTGTATGTTATGTTTGCAGAACAACAGCATAAACTTCTGACAAAGATCATCTCAGGTACCGATTATGTGCTTTATTCAGTGTTAAATGCTCCGAATGTAAGTTTAAATGTTATTTTATGTGACATTTATTGCCATACTACTGAAAGCAGCAGCAGATAGTTCACCTCAGATCTTGAAAATAAAAAAAGCTAGCAGACGGTGTGAAAATTAAAGTCAGAACTGTGACAGAATAACACCAGTCACACAGTAGTGTTGTCACGATACTGGAATTCGATACCAATTGGTACTGACATTTTAAAAACGTTCATTTCCCGCTAACATTTGAGCGCTGATTGGCTATTGTGTTCACGTGCTCAACAGAAATGACTGTGATTGGGCGTGAAGGTCATCAGTTCACTGAACTCACCGCTGTTTACTGAGTTTAACCACAGATACAGGGACGCTGGAGTGTTTTAAAGCCATGAAGATCAGTTGATTCATCAGCGGATCGCTTGTATGTCAGCTTATAAACAGACCTGCTGATCTCCGCAGCTTTATAACGCTTCAGTGTCCCTGTGTCTGTGGTTACACTCATTAAACAGCAGTGAGTTCGGTGAACTGATGACCTTCACGGCCAATCACAGTCATTTCTGTTGAGCATGTCAACACAATGGCAAATTTTTGCGGGAAATGGACATTTTTAAAATTTCAATATAGATCGAATTCCAGCATCATGACAACACTATCACTGTGTAGCCTATTAATAATGTTAATAATGTTTAATATGTAATAATTAGATTAAAAGCCTTTACCATTTCATTGGGAGTGCAGTCGCTGGTATTTAAATGTTTCTGCCATGTCACGTCACGTTTGGTGCAGACAGACAAATTGCTTGTCGCTGGAAACTTGTCGCATGTTATTAAGACATTAGTTATTGTTCACTAAAATAACCTTGCTTGCAATACTCTTCAGTTTTTAATGATTTACTTAACATGGCAGCTGACAGAAGTTTAATACTCAGGTATGCAACTTATTTGATGTTACTAACGGGAAACAAACTGATTTATTAATGCGTGGTTTGCTTGCAATGCTTGATTGTCGGTTTGCATGTAAACTAGGATGACAGGTTATTTCAATAAGCTGTTTTTTGTGCGCGATAAATCCTCATTCAATGCGAAACATCTCAACAGGCCAGGCCACAGTTGGCTCTCTGTTGGTGCCCTTCCTTAATCTGATCTGATTCGCTTTTTGTGTGGATGTCACAGCACCCACTTAGTTTGAAAGGAAAGCTCTGGTCATGGCCTGTCTTCAGACTTGTCCTCAGATTTGTCCAAGTGTTCTTGGATTGATTTTGGTGTGGTTTAGGTTGAATTGGACTTTGTGTTACCCTTCAGTGTCGGCGGTGTCCTGATTTAAACGCATCCCTGTTTTCATCCAAGCTTGCCTCCGAACTTCGTTTTGTTCATTTAAGTTGATTTTACTGAATCTTTTGTTTATGTAACAATCAATATCGGAATATATTTTAATAATATAAAGAGTTTATTTTGCCTTATCTATAGGGCCAGGCAGAATCTGCGGACATTTTTTGCTATTCCTGCACAGAATTTTGTAAAAAATCTGCGTATTGATGCGGAATGATTTTGGGAGTATCGTAACTGAAAACTTAATATATGAAATAAAAAACTGCACGCGAATATTTCATGTGGGCCTTACCTATATATATATATATGTATATATGTATATATATGTACACATACATACTTACTTTAAATAAATATGTTTGTATGTGTGCAAGTGTATGTGATTTACAGAAAAGCCATTGTATATTTGTGTGTAAGCACTGATGATATTTTCATATTTTAAATAAAATGGAAATATATGATTGAATAAAATATGTATTAGTGCAGAAAAGTGCAGAGTGTTTTTTAATTTTAAATATAATAAAAAAGATCAAATTTGTAAGTTAGATAAAAGCATCTGCTAAATGAATAAATGTAAATGATCAAATAAAATGTGTAAATAATGTATCAGTGCAGAAAACAGGCTTTATTTTTTTTATTTAGTTTGTTCGCTTTTCGATTTTAATTTAAATCGTCTCAGAGCAAGAAGCTTGCTGGTTCAAGTCCCGGTGGGGTCAGTTGGCATTTCTGCGTGGAGTTTGCATGTTCTCCCCGTTTCCTCTGGGTGCTGTTCTCCCCGTGTTGACTCCGGATTCCCCCACAGTCCAAAGACATGCGCTATAGGTGAATTGAATAAACTAAATTGGCTGTAGTGTATGTGTGTGAATGAGTTGGTATGGGTGTTTTCCAGTACTGGGTTGCAGCTGGAAGCTGTTTCCGCTGTGTAAAACATATGCTGGATAAGTTGGCGGTTCATTCCGCTGTGGTGACCCCTCATGAGTAATGGGACTTAGCCGAAGGAAAATGAATGAATGAACAATGGAATATAAATGATTAAATACAATATGTAAATATAATAGTGCAGAAAACAGGCATTTTTTTTTTTTATGTTGTTTGTTGACTTGCTCTTGCCTTGTTTTTGATTTAAATATAATGAAAAAAAAGTGTCACTGTGTAAGTCGCTTTGCATAAAAAGTAAAGTAAAGTGTAAGTCGCTTTGCATAAAAGCATCTGCTAAATGAATAAACATAATTATGATCAAATACAAGTTTATGTAAATAATATATTAGTGCAGAAAACAGGCTTTATTATTATTATTTTATTTAGTTGACTTGTTCTTGACTTGTTTTCATTTTAAATATCTAAATGATCTAAATGTAAATGATTAATCTAAATGAATAAATGTAAATGATCAAATAAAATATGTAAATAATGTATTTGTGCTGAAAACAGGCTTTATTATTATTAATTATGTTTTTTTGTTGACTTGTTTTTGACAAGTTTTTATTTTATTTTAAATATAATGAATAATCTAAATTAATAAATAGAAATGATCAAATAAAAAATATGTAAATAATAGCTGTGCATAAAACTGCTATTAAACAGGTATTATTATTATTATTATTATATTTATTATTATTATTATATTTATTATTTATTTAGTTTGCTGACTTGTTCTTCTCTCGTTTTCTCAGATTTGCTCACACAATCAAAGATATTAAACCATTAGAATAATCTGGCCTTCCTTGTAAATGTAATGCACTTGGAATCGATTAAATGACACAACTCTATCGTGAGGAGAAATGCCCTGTGGTTCAACGGTAATCATTAAATATTTCAGAGGTTGAACCCAAACAGGTTCAGTTATTCATTCATTTATAAACCTTATTGGCTGCTAGAAACAACCCCCTCCGGAAAATGTTCTTCCTCAATGAACCGAATGGCCTTATCATGTTGTCTACTTCATGTTAATGACTGGTATTAGGCCATGCTTTCCTTCTAACACCCTGTTCTTGAAGCATTCAGATAATATATGTATCTTCAGCTCATTAACAGAGAACCTAACGTCTACTATATGAATATAAAAGGCTTATTTGTTGGACAGTGATGAATCTAAACTGTATTTAATAGAGCTTTTAAAAGAGGCTGCATGGGGAATTCATAACTCACAGGTGTGTGTGTGTGTTGTTTCTGTATGGCGGAGAGTGAATTGGATCCCTCAGATAAAGTGGACGGGTTGACTAGACCATAAACTGACCTGTATTGAGCTCTTTTTTCAGGCTGCGACTGTGCACGTGCGTCTGTTTTCGCAGGTGGGAAACAGCCTTTGTCCTTCAGACGTGATTTGGCGAAATAAGCCAGGTTTAGTCTCTGATTGGGTTTTGTCCTTGGGTGTCACTGTGTGTGAGAAACTGGAGCGCTATTGCAGTCGACTTAAGTGTGCTGATACATTTCGGAGGGCGTTTGGAAGTGCCACTGTACAAACATCAGGAGGACTCACACTTTCTCAACTAAATCTGAGCTATACCTTGGAATTTGTGGCAGAAAAATGCATTTGTAGCTGCTTAAATACTAGCTTTAAAGAGATGATTCTTACAAAAAGGAAAATACCATCATCAGTTACTCTCTCTTAACACTCTTTTTTCTTTTAAATGAACTTAAAAGAAGATATTTTGCAGAATGGGCGACACGGTGGCTCAGTGGTTAGCATTATCACCTCACAGTGAGAAGGTTGCTGGTTCGAGTCCCGGCTAAGTCAGTTGACATTTCTGTGTGGAGTTTGCATGTTCTCCCCGTGTTGACGTAGATTTCCTCCGGGTGCTCCGGTTTCCCCCACAGTCCAAACACATGCGCTATAGGTGAATTGAATAAGCTAAATTGGCCGCAGTGTATGTATGTGAATGAGTGTGTATGGCTGTTTCCCAGTACTGGGTTGCAGCTGAAAGGGTGTGTATGCTGGATAAGTTGGCGGTTCATTCCGCTGTGGCGACCCCTGATGAATAAAGGCACTAAGCCGAAGGAAAATGCAGAATATTTGGAAGGTAATATGTAATTAAATAATGTCAGTACATAAACATTTTATTAAACAGGCTTTATTGTTAATATTTTCATATTTTAAATGAAATGGAAAATAAATAATTAAATAAAATATGTAAATAATACATTAGTGCAGAAAACAGACATTATTGTTTTTTAACAGTGTTGTTTGTTGACCTGTTCTTGACTTGTTTTTAATTTCAATATAGTGAAATATAGTCTTTTTGGATAAAAGCGTCTGCTAAATGAATAAATATAAACAATCAAAATATGTGAATAATGTTTTAATGCAGAAAACAGACTTTATTATTATAATTAATTTTTAATTTTGATTGTTGTTTAGAGGGGGCGTCACGATGGCGCAGTGGGTAGCACGTTCGCCTCACAGCAAGAAGGTCGCTGGATCGAGCCTCGGCTGGGTCAGTTGGCGTTTCTGTGTGGAGTTTGCATGTTCTCCCCGTGTTCGCGTGGGTTTCCTCCGGGTGCTCTGGTTTCCCCCACAAGTCCAAAAACATGTGGTATAGGTGAATTGGGTAGGCTAAATTGTCCGTAGTGTATGTGTGTGAATGAGTGTGTGTGGATGTTTCCCAGTGATGGGTTGCAGCTGGAAGGGCATCCGCTGCGTAAAACATGTGCTGGATAAGTTGGCGGTTCATTCCGCTGTGGCGACCCCGGATTAATAAAGGGACTAAGCCGAAAAGAAAATGAATGAATGAATGAATGTTGTTTAGAGGGACTTAAAAGAAGATAATTTGAAGAATATTTGGAAATTGGTAGCCATTGACTTGTATTGTATTATTTTTTCCCTGCTATGGATGCTATGGTTTTTAACATTTTTTGCAATTTCTTTTTTTTTTGTTTTTCAAGTAAATGGTGAACCAAGGGTGTGGACAAATGTTCAAAATTTCCATCTGCAACAAATATTAAACGATAAAAACACTATTTGAATATATATGTCACTTTAAAATAAAAGGGACTAAAAATAAGGAGCCAACTTTCCTTTTCTCGATCGTGTTAAAGGGATCGTTCACCCAAAAATGAACATTTACTCACTATTTACTTTTCCTCACATGGTTGTAGACCTTTATGAGTTTCTTTATTCTGTTGAACACTAAAGAAGAGTGTTTGATAAAATAGCTGAAAACCTGTAACCGTTGACTTCCATAGTGTTTGTCTTTCATACTATGGAAGTGAATTGACACTGGTTTTTGACACTTTTCTAAATATCTTCTTTTGTGTTTAACTGAAGAAAGAAACTCATAAAGGTTAGAAACAAGTATAGGGTGAGTAAATGATGACAGAATTTTCTTTATTGGGTCAATGATCCCTATAACATGCTTATTTTTCCTCAAAGAATATTGTGAAACAATATAAATGCAGAAGCCAATTGCTGACTCGACTGTTTATATGTTCTATATTATTCATAATAATTATGATAGCCTGCTTTTTATTAAAATAGGTTAAATTAGCATAAAAACATTTGTTGTCATGACTTTTTGTCATATCATTTTTTACAGCATATAGCTTAATAAGCACATTCTGGAATATTGTCAAAGCAGCTGATTAATATATATATATATATATATATATATATATATGTATGTATGTATGTATGTATGTATGTATGTATGTATGTATGTATGTATGT
>CAIGQV010019070.1:5108072-5118472 GCA_903798115.1 Danio jaintianensis | reverse complement strand
CACACACACACACACACACACACACACACACACACACACAGGGTTTAATGGATATAGCAGACTGTTGACTATAATAAGCTGAATGATTGAGATATTTTACTTTAGCCTCAGGTTATTTGGGTGTTCATAGCAGACGTGACATAGATAGACCTCTAGCGTGCTTGTGTGTGTCATTTGTTTTTTCAATGTAATAGATACTCTTTCTACAACTCACTACCGCAGCAGCCTTTCCATTATGTGTAATGAACTTACCAGATTTCCTCACTGCGCGTCTGTGTGTGTGTTTGAGCTATTTGCGATCACACGTATGGAAACTCTCCAGATTGTGTGTGTGTGTGTGTGTGTGTGTGTGTGCGTGTGTGTGTGTGTGTGTGTGTATATGTGCCTGTCTTGAGTTACGGGATGTCAGAAGGCTTCATAAATGTAGAGTTTCCTCTTAATGATGTATGATTTGAAAATGTTATTGCTGTTTAATCAGGATGGTCTGGAGCTGTAATACATCATATGTATATCACTGCTGTGACGTGTGTGTGGGGGTTTAGGTCTAGTTTGAGGATCAGGAGTGAAGTAAATCTGCCTAAAACTCCCCTTGTAGACATTTTGGTACATATTTTTTTGGGGAAAATGATTAGTCGATCATTTAAAGTTTTTGTTTTTGGGGGCGGTTTGGATTTTCAGTTGATTTACTTTTAGTTAGCTTTATGTTATTATATAAATAATAATTGTCTAGGAGTTTGCATGTTCTCCCCGTGTTGGCGTGGGTGAATAGGTGAATTGGGTAAGCTAAATTGTCCGTGGTGTATGTGTGTGAATGGGTGTGTGTGGATGTTTCCCAGTGATGGGTCGCGGCTGGAAGGGCATCCGTTGTGTAAAACATATGCTGGATAAGTTGGCGGTTCATTCCGCTGTGGCGACCCCAGATTAATAAAGGGACTAAGCCGAAAAGAAAATGAATGAATGAATGAATGAATAATTGTCTATTGGTCTAAAGTTCTATTGTTCTATCATTCTATCATTCTATCAGTCTATCGTTCTATCTGTTTATCGTTCTATCTGTATATCTGTCTATCATTCTGTATATCATTCTATCAGTCTATCTGCCAATCGGTCAATGTTCTGTCTATCGTTCTATCTGTCTATCTATTTATCTGTATATCTGTCTATCATTCTGTCTACCATTCTATAAATCCATCTGCCCATCGGTCTATGTTCTGTCTATCATTCTATCTGTCGATTGTTCTATCTGCCTATCGGTCTATGTTCTGTCTATCATCATGGTTCTAACTGTCTGTCTAATCTGTCCAACATGTCTTTCTGTCATTCTATCTGTCTATCATTCTATCGTTCTATCTGTCTATTGGTCTAACATTTTATCTGTTTATTGTTCTATCATTCTATCTTTCTATCATTTTATTTTTCTATCATTCTGTCTATCATTCTAAAGTTCTCTCTGTCTGTCATTCTGTCTATCATTATCGTTCTGTCTGTCTATCGTTCTGTCTATCATTTTATCATTCTATCGTTCTAACATTCTATCTTTCTATCTGTCTATCATTCAATCATTCCATCTGTCTGTTATTCTAACTGTCTATCTTTTTATCATTCCATCTGTCTATTGGTCTATCTGTCTATCATTCAATCATTATATCTGTGTATTGTTCTATCGTTCTGTCTTTCTATCAGTCTATCATTCTATCTGTCCATCATTCTAACATTCTACCTTTCTATCCTTCTATCTGTCTATCATATTATCATGCTATTGTTCTAACATTCTATCTGTCTATCGTTCTAACATTACATCTTTCTGTTGTTTCATCCTTCTCTCTGTCGATCGTTCTGTCTATCTATTGTTCTATCATTCTGTAGGTCTGTCTGTCTGTGTCAATCTCTTATTCTACCTGTTTATCACTCTGTCAATATATACATCACTTTAATATTTATTTATGAACTATTTATGCCTATCTATGTTTACCTTTCAATTTATCTGTCACCGTTGATCATTCATGTCGTTCATCGATCTCTCCGTCAATCATTTTGTCATTTTTATTCTGTTATTCATTGAAATAAACTGTTAAACAATCATTGAAACTTTTCTTTTTGATTTTGGAGTTGCGTTTGATTCACTTTCAGTTATCTTTATGTGTTACATCCCGGTTAAATATGAAGCTAGAGTGTATAAACGTGTTTAGTCATGTCTATTCATGATGCGTTATGAAGCGTTTGTGTGTGCGTGAAGTGCATGAGTGTGATTTGACAAGCGTGTGAAATTTCAGTTGCTCGCAGCAGCAGTAACAAAGGGAGGATCAGATAGCAGGCAGAAGTAGAGATTGAACTAAAGAAAGAAAGAAAGCGGGGAAAAGGAGGTGGAATTGGATCCGCTGGGGGCTGAGATTTCCCATGACGCACTGGGACGGCCAGCTTCTGTGTGTTCATAATGAGGAGCCGTTAGAAACGGACGTGGGCATCTGCAGATTCTGAGTCAGAAAACAGCAGGACGGCCTTTGTTTCAGTTTCTGCGATAGCGATATATGAGAAGATTGTCACGTAACACATAAAAACATCACTGACTTAAGTAAATCTAACTAGACTTCTGTTGTTGTCATTATATCATACCATTCCTGCTATATTTATGTATATCATATACCATTCCCTCTATATTTACGTTCATTTTATTACTGTATTGATCATTTCTTTCTTTCTTTTTCTTTCTTTCTTTCTTTCTTTCTTTCTTTCTTTCTTTTTTGTCATGCTAATGGCCGATCTATCCCTCTATCATTCTAATGTTCAGTTTTTTGTTCTATTGTTCCAATGTTCGTTCTATTGTTTGTTTGTTTTTCATTCTATCGTTCATTCTATTGTTCTGTCCATCATTCTTCCTATAATTCTATCTGTCATGCCGTCCTCTGATCTATCCATCTATCCTTCAGTCCATCTGTCCTTTATTGTGCTATCTATCATCCTTTCATTTGTTGTATTATTCTATCATTCATTCTGTCATTTTTGTCATTCTATAATCATTGGTAGATCCATCCATCCCTTTATCCATCCATCCATCCATCCATTTATCTATCACTCTTTCATTTGTTGTATCTTTGTATCGTTCATTCTGTCATTCTCTCTGTCTATCATTCTATCACTCTGTCTATAATTCTACCTTTTGTTTTATCACTCTATCTGTCAGGCCATTGATCAATCTCTCCATCGATTGTTAATTCTACTATTCTGTTCCTTGTTCTATTGTTGACGGTCATTCTATCATTCTATTATTCTATCTATCTATCTATCTATCTATCTATCTATCTATCTATCTATCTATCTATCTATCTATCTATCTATCTATCTATCTATCTATCTATCTATCTATCTATCTATCTATCTATCTATCTGTCTACCTGTCTGTCTGTCTGTCTGTCTGTCTGTCTGTCTGTCTGTCTGTCTGTCTGTATGTCTGTCTGTCTGTCTGTCTGTCTGTCTGTCTGTCTGTTCTTTATTGTTCTGTCTATCATTCTTTCGTTTGTTGTATTGTATCATTTTATCTTTCTGTCATTTTGTTATTTTATATGTTGTTCTGTCTGTCTATCATTCTATCTATCATTCTACCTTTTGTTTTATAATTTTGTCTGTCATGCCATTTGTCCATCCATCCATCCATCCATCCATCCATCCATAGATTAATCATTCTACCTTTTTTATCACTCTATCATTCTATATATTGCTCTAAAAAGTGCTTTGTCTATCATCATATCATTATCATCTTGGTTTATGTATCATTCTATCCATCTGTCATTCAAGACTGCAAACATTTAAACTTCAAGCTTTTTAAATGATTTCAAACCACTTTCTAAAGCCAACATCAAAGTGTGTCTTAAACTTGATCCACTTTCTTTTTTAAATGGTTCTTTTTCTCTCTGCAGTAGCTAATGACAATTAATCACGTTCAGAGTTCGATTATGTTTTCCTCATCCGCAGCTTCTCAAAGGTTCCACACCTGCTGTACATTACTTATGTTTTTGTACGATTTCTACACCACATTAATGTTTTCTTTAAGAAATAGAGTGGAATAATTTGACAAGCAGAAGTAGAGAGAAATGAGAAATGCAGAACAGCTTGCAGTTATTAATTACGAAAATTACAGTCTGCTTTTTTTAACCTCATTATCACTCAGACACATTTTAGGCAAACTTCCAGACTCAAATCCTTTTTTGTGTGTGTGTGTTTTAGGCAGCGCTCTGAAAGGCAAATGCTAATGAAATGCATATAAGATGTAAATATTGCACACAAACACAGTGTGAAAGGTAAATTTGCTTGGGAATTTATGTGCAAGCCAACTTTGATCTCACAGCATGAAGAGCCTGCATAATAACAAGCTCCTAACGGAAAGGAGGCGGAGTCTGTTGCCGGGCTCTCTCAGGGGGCCAATCAAATCACAACAGTGTTTTGTCAGCCAATAAGCGGAGCTGTGATAACAGCCAATGAGGCCTCTGGTGACCACAATTAAAAGCACAAAAGGAGAATTCCTCCAGTGAGAGTTGGAGAGTTGAGCTTTTGCAGTCAGTCTCTCTCTTCTCTCTCTCTCTCTCTCTCTCTCTCTCTCTCTCTCTCTCTCTCTCTTGCTCACTCAATTCAATTCAATTCAATTCAATAATTGCTTTATTGGCATGACAAATGTTACAAATGTATTGCCAAAGCATTTATAAAGTTTACATAAAAAATAAAATAAAAGAACATATATATATTTACCAAAAAAAAAAAAGTAAATACAGTAATAGTAGCAGTAAAAAAAAAAAATAATAATAAATAAATAAAAAGATATATACATATAATAATTAAATAAATAATATATCATATTATTATTATTATTATTCAATATATCATATTATTATTATTATTCAATATATCATATTATTATTCAATATATCATATTATTCAATATATCATATTCATTTATATCATATTATATATATATATAAAAATAGATCAGAATACACTGTACATTTAACGATCAACATTTTAGAATAAAACAGTAATAAAAACAAAAATAATCAGTATATTTACAATGATTCATTTATAATAATCTAGATGTGTGTGTGTGTGCGTGTGCGTGTGCGTGTGTGTGTGTGTGCGTGTGTGTGTGTTTGCAAGCGCATCACTGATGTTTTTATTGGTCTCCTCTCTCTTTTTGTGACAGGCATTAATGTATTGTGCCGCTAGAAGGATACAGTCAGCTTTTTCCCCTAGTAAATATTGCAGTTGTGTTGTATTGTCTGACTCAGTGAATTGAGGGTAAATGCTCTGGAGTTTGGGGTAGAATGTTTCTCTGATGTGCTGATAGTTTGTGCAGCGGGTGAGGAAGTGTTCCTCCGTCTCTACCTCTGCCTGGGCACAGTGTGGGCAGATGCGGCTCTCTCTGGGTTGCCAGTTCTGTCTGTATCGGCCCGTCTCTAGAATCAGAATCAGAATCAGAATCAGAATCAGAAAGAGCTTTATTGCCAGGTATGTTCACACATACGAGGAATTTGTTTTCGTGACAGAGCTTCTACAGTGCAACAGAATTACAGAGACAGGACAAAAAACAGATAATAAATATATTTAAAAAATGAAAGTTGTAGTGAATGCAAATATACAAATTGACAAGTGTATGTACAGGAATATTACTATATACAACAGCAGCTGTTATGTGCAAATTAGCATGTAAAATATGTTGTTAAATAAGTGTTTGTGTATAAAAAGTGTATAGCAGTAGTGATGTTTGTTCCATAATTACTATCATCAAGTGTTCATGAGATGGATTGCCTGAGGGAAGAAACTGTTTCTGTGTCGGGCTGTTCTGGTGCACAGTGCTCTGTAGCGTCGACCAGAAGGTAAAAGTTCAAAGAGGCAGTGTGCTGGGTGTGAGGGGTCCAGAGTGATTTTGGCAGCCCTTCTGCTTGCTCTGGATAAGTACAGTTCTTGGAGAGTAGGGAGGATTGTACCAGTGATTCGCTCAGCAGTCCGAACTATTCGACGTAGTCTTCGGAGGTCGGATTTGGTAGCTGAGCTAAACCAGACAATTATTGAAGTGCAGAGGACTGATTCAATGATGGAAGTGTAGAACTGTTTCAGCAGCTCCTTTGGAAGGTTGAACTTCCTCAGCTGACGAAGGAAGTACAACCTCTGTTGAGCTTTTTTGACAATGGAGTCAATGTGAGTGTCCCACTTCAGATCCTGAGAGATGGTGGTGCCCAGGAACCTGAATGACTCCACTGCTGCCACAATGCTGTCCATGATGCTCAGTGGGGGGAGAGCAGGGGGGTTTCTCCTGAAGTCCACTATCATCTCCACTGTTTTGAGCGTGTTCAGCTCCAGGTTGTTGTGACTGCACCAGACAGCCAGCTCCTTAACCTCCTGTCTGTAAGCAGACTCGTCACCGTCCTGAATGAGGCCGATAACTGTGGTGTCGTCTGCAAACTTCAAGATTGTGACAGAGGCGTCCTTTGAGGTGCAGTCATTTGTGTACAGTGAGAAGAGCAGAGGGGAGAGGACACACCCCTGGGGGGCGCCAGTGCTGATTGTGCGGGTACTGGATGAGAATTTTCCCAGCTTCACCAGCTGCTGCCTGTCCGTTAGGAAGCTGTTGATCCACTGACAGACAGAGTTGGGCACGGAGAGCTGAGTTAATTTGGGCAGGAGAAGTTTTGGGATGATAGTGTTGAAAGCCGAGCTGAAGTCAACAAACAAGATCCTCACATAGGTCCCTGGTCTGTCTAGGTGTTGCAGAACATAATGCAGTCCCATATTGACTGCATCATCCACAGACCTGTTTGCTCTGTAGGCAAACTGAAGAGAGTCCAGTGAGGGTTCAGTGATGTCCTTCAGGTGGGCCAGCACCAGTTTTTCAAAAGACTTCATGACCACAGATGTTAGCGCCACTGGTCTGTAGTCATTAAGTCCTGTAAGTTTGGGTTTCTTTGGGATGGGGATGATGGTGGAGCGTTTAAAGCAGGAGGGCACTTCACACAGCTCCAGTGATCTGTTGAAGATCAGGGTGAAGATCAGGGTCTTGGGCTCTACAGTCAGACTGTGAGCACTCAGCCTGTATTTGGTCAGTGTTGCTCTTAATTTACTGTCCTTTACTGCACTCAGATATGTTGCTGTCGTATAATCTCTATTTAAGTCTAAATAACATTGAAGTTTACTTTGTTTCCCTGCTGCTTCATTCCAGTAAATCAGATACTCTTCTTTTCGTGCATTTATCATTTGATTGGGCTTAATTCTGTGGATGAGCATGTCCGTGTCCTGATGCTGCCTGCTGTTAGTCATATTTGCTATGTTGGTTTGTGTTTGCAATTTCAGGACCATCTGAATCAGGGGGCTTTTTTCAGTGTCCATTTCTTGGTTTTTGAGGGCTTTAAAATGATAAGAGTTGGGGTCACTCATTTTTATATGTTTCCAAAATTTGACGGCCCGTTTCTCAATGCGCATGAGTAGAGGATACTGGCCTAATTCTGCCCTGCATGCATTGCTGGGCGTGTTCCTCTGTACCCTGAGGATGCTCCTACAGAACTCTGCATGTAGGCTTTCAATTGGATTTTTATCCCACTTATCAAACTCATGACTGAGGAGAGGACCCCACACTTCACTCCCGTATAGCACTATAGGTTCAATCACTGACTGGAAAATTTTGAGCCAGATTCCAACTGGAATTTCTATTTGTGTTGATTTTTTAATGGCGTAAAAAGCCCTTCTTGCTTTCTCTTTCAGTTCATTCACAGCCAAATTTAGTCTTCCATTAGCACTTATTTTCAACCCAAGGTATGTGTAGCTTGTGGCAGGTTCAATTTTTGTCATACCAAGGGTGAAGCTGTGTTTCTTTCCCTGACATCTGGGTTTTTTCTGGAATATTAGGGTTTTGGTTTTCTTTGGGTTAACGGTCAGGGCCCAGGTCTGACAAAAGCTGTGCAGGATATCCAGCTGCTGCTGTAGACCCTCTTCTGTTGGCGACAGCAGCACCAGATCATCTGCAAACAGCAGGAACTTCACACTGGAGTCGTATAGTGTGAGACCCGGCGTATCTGCTTGCTCTAGGAGCATTGCTAATTGATTGATGTAAATATTGAAGAGGGTCGGTGACAGTGGACAGCCCTGTCTCACACCCCGTCCCTGAGTGAAGAATTCCGTTCGCTTATTTCCAATTTTAATTGCGCACTGATTGTTGGAATACATTGTTTTTATAATGTTGTATGCTTTACCGCCAATACCTGATTCTAGAAGTTTAGACAGCAGACCTTCATGCCAAATTGAATCAAACGCTTTCTGAAAATCTACAAAGCAAGCAAATATTTTGTTTTTGTTTTGATTGACGTTTTTGTCAATCAGAGTCTGAAGGGTGAAGATATGGTCTGATGTTCTGTAATTTGGCAGAAACCCAATCTGACTTTTGCTGAGGACATTGTGCTCTGTAAGGAAGCCTATGAGTCTGGTGTTGATGATGCTGCAGAACAGCTTCCCCAGATTACTGCTCACACAGATGCCTCTGTAATTGTTAGGGTCTGATTTGTCTCCACTTTTGAATATGGGCGTTATTAATCCTTTATTCCATATGTCAGGAAAATGACCAACACTCAGAACCAAATTGAACAGTTTCATTATAGCCAATTGGAATTTGTGATTTATGTTTTTAATCATTTCATTAAGGATACCGTCTGGACCACTTGCCTTTTTTGTTGGTAGGACTTGTATTTTATCTGTTAGCTCTTTTTCTGTGATTGGGTAGTCTAACGGATTTTGGTATTTGCCAAATATTTGCTCTGTATGGGTTAACTTATTATATATATGCGATTGTTCCGTACTCATGTTTATTTTACTAAACAGTTTCTCAAAGTGGTTTTTCCAGGTGTCTCCATTTTGTATTGTTAGCTGTTCATGTTTCTTTTTATTAAGGAGGTTCCAGTTGTCCCAGAAATTGCTTGAATCCACCGATTCTTCAATTGTTTTGAGCTGTTTTTGGATATAATCTTCTTTCTTTTTTCTGATTGTGTTTTTATATTTTTTAAGCTCCTCGCAGTACCGAAGACGTACATCTGTATTCTCTGGTTGTCTGTGTTTTTGATTTGCTAGTTGTCTTAAGTTTTTCCTTATTGTTTTACAATCAAAGTCATACCATTTTTCATTCTCTTGTTTTTGTTTAAAATTTTTCTTAGTAGTTTTAATATTAGATATCGTTGCCAAATAATCAAATATGTAATTTATGTTTTCTACAGCTAGATTAACACCATCTCCATTAGGAGGATAACTATTTTCCATAAATTCATCCAAAAGTAAACCTATTTGGGGGTCTTCAATTGCGTTACTGTATTTTTCAGAGCTGTCTTGTACCCATCTATAATTATTTATAATGTTATACAATTTACTGGATTGTGAAAATATATTAGTATTCTTGTTCCTTTTTATATAAAGTGTAATTTGGCTGTGATCTGATAGAGGTGTTAGTGGTTTAACAGTGAATGCACTGAAAGAGAACAGATCTAAATCTGTGATCATGTAGTCAACTGTTGAGCTACCGAGAAATGAGCTGTAGGTGTATCTCCCCAGAGAGTCTCCTCTCACCCTGCCATTGACCAGATACAGACCGAGGCTTCGACAGAGCTCAAGTAGGAGCTTTCCGTTCTTATTTATTTGGGCATCAGAGTTATTCCTAGAGGTATTTACACTGTTTTGTTGATAACTCTGTCCAAATATGTACTTATTCCCACTGTCTGTGGTACAGTCAGTTAAGGACCCTGTTCTAGCGTTGAGATCTCCACAAAGCAGCACACTTCCCTGGACCTGGAAGTGGATTATTTGAGTCTGGATGGTCTCAAAGATGTTTTCATTATAGTATGGAGATTCGGATGGAGGAATTCATTCATTCGGATTCGGTGGATTCTTGCTCACTCTGTCTCAATCCTTTCTGTACACAGTGTGAATCAGTATCTCATGCCTTGGTTTGGTTGTAGATTAAGACCTTTATTTGTTTTAATGAAAAACTTTTTTAAAAAATCTATCTATCTATCTATCTATCTATCTATCTATCTATCTATCTATCTATCTATCTATCTGTCTGTCTGTCTGTCTGTCTGTCTGTCTGTCTGTCTGTCTGTCTGTCTGTCTGTCTGTCGTTCATTATATCTATCTATCTATCTATCTATCCATCTATCCATCTATCCATCTATCCATCTATCCGTCTATCCATCTATCCATCTATCCATCTATCTATCTATCTATCTATCTATCTATCTATCTATCTATCTATCTATCTATCTATCTATCTATCTATCTATCTATCGTTCAATCAATCTATCTATCTATCGTTCAATCATTCTATCTATCTATCTATCTGTCTGTCTGTCTGTCTGTCTGTCTGTCTGTCGTTCATTATATCT
>CAIGQV010019070.1:5087372-5097372 GCA_903798115.1 Danio jaintianensis | reverse complement strand
TTGTTTTGTTTCGTGTTTTTTGTTTTGTTTCATTTCGTGTCGTGTTTCTTGTTTTGTTTTGTAGTTTTTTGTTTTGGTTTTGTTTTTGGTTTGGTTTTGTTTTGTTTTTGTTTCGTTTGCTTCGTGTTTTTTGTTTTGTTTCATTTCGTGTTTTTTGTTTTGTTTTGTTTGGTAGTTTTTCGTTTCGGTTTTTGTTTTTGTTTTTGTTTCATTTAGTTTTTGTTTTGTTGTTTTTTGTTTTGTTTCGGTTTTTGTTTTTGTTTTGTTTTGGTTTTGTTTAGTGTTTTGTTTTTGTTTCGTTTGTTTCGTGTTTTTTGTTTTGTTTTGTTTCATTTCGTTTCGTGTTTTTTGTTTTGTTTGGTAGTTTTTCGTTTCGTTTTTGTTTTGGTTTCATTTTGTGTTTTGTGTTTTGTTGTTTTTTGTTTTGTTTTGTTTGGTAGTTTTTCGTTTCGTTTTTGTTTTGGTTTCATTTTGTGTTTTGTGTTTTGTTGTTTTTTGTTTTGTTTCGATTTTTGTTTTGGTTTTGGTTTCATTTTGTTTAGTGTTTTGTTTTTGTTTATTGTTTTTTGTTTTGTTTTGTTTCATTTTGTTTCAAGTTTTTTGTTTTGTTTTTTTTGTTTGTTTTTTTTTGTTTCGTGTTTCGTGTTTTTTGTTTTGTTTCATTTCGTTTCATGTTTTTTTTTTTTTTCGTGTTTTTTGTTTCATTTCGTGTTGTGTTTTGTTTTGTTTTTTGTTTCGTGTTTTTTGTTTTTTTTGCTTTGTGTTTTTTGTTTCGTTTCGTATTTTGTTTTGTTCTGTTGTTTTGTTGATTTTGTTAATTTGTGCATATTTATTTATTTAATATTTTATTTAATATTTTGAATGAATATTTAACTCAATTTTTCAATTTATTTTATTTATTATTATTATAATTTTATAATTTTTTAAATATTATTTGTATACATTTTTATGTGTAACAAATTCAAATAATGTTCCATTAGTTAATGTTATTTAATGCATTTACAAATTATAAACAAGCTTGTACCACATTTATTAATCATAGTTCAACATTTAAAATCCAAAATTGTGCTTGATTACATTGGTTAGGACTAACTAACTAATTAACAAATTTATTTTCATTAACAAAGGTTAACAAAGTT
This sequence comes from Danio jaintianensis, assembly GCA_903798115.1. Taxonomy (NCBI): domain Eukaryota; kingdom Metazoa; phylum Chordata; class Actinopteri; order Cypriniformes; family Danionidae; genus Danio; species Danio jaintianensis. The sequence continues at coordinate 5,096,233 of CAIGQV010019070.1, read as the reverse complement.
TAATAAATGTATTTCTCTTTTTTTTAAGTTAATAAATGCATTACCTAAAATGAACTAATGGACCATTATTTTAAAGTCTTCATTCATTCATTTTCCATCGGCTTAGTCCCTTATTTATCAGAGGTCACCACAGTCACCTATTTTAATGTCTTACCCATTACATTTTTTTATACAATATTTAATTTAATTTCTGATATTTATTATTGGTAACTTAACATTTTTGTTTTGAGCGGCACGGTGGCTCAGTGATTAGCACTGTCGCCTCACAACAAGAAGGTCGCTGGTTCGAGCCCCGGCTGGGTCAGTTGGCATTTCTGTGTGGAGTTTGCATGTTCTCCCCGTGTTGGCGTGGGTTTCCTCCGGGTGCTCCGGTTTCCCCCACAAGTCCAAAGACATGCGCTATAGGTGAATTGAATAAACTAAATTGGCCATAGTGTATGAGTGTGTGTGTGTGTGTGTGTGAATGTGAGAGTGTATGGGTGTTTCCCAGGGTGGGTGGGTTGCAGCTGGAAGGGCATCCGCTGCATAAAACATATGCTGGAATAGTTGGCGGTTCATTCCGCTGTGGCAACCCCTGATAAATAAGGGACTAAACTAAAGAAAAATTAATGAATGAATGAGCATTTTTATTTTAACATTATTTTTGGTTTTATTACTTTTTCAGAAATTATGGCATTTTTTGGAATCTCATTCACTCTTTTTTCAGGTTTATTTTTGTCTTATTTATACATACATACACTTCAGACATGCAACTGAGATAGATACACAGAGGAAGATTCTTTGGGAACTAAGTCCAAATGGGCCAATAAAATATACTTTACCTTCAGTTCTGAAAGCAAAGAAAGGAAAATCACAGAGCTTAAATTGGTTCTTCTGAAAGAAAACTGTGAATTGGCCAGAAAGATGTTGTTTTGGAAAGTGTGACACAAAAACAGCGCAAACAGCATGGATCTTTTCTATCACACCAGTTTTATTTTAATATTTGTTTGGTGCCATCTCGCTCTCAGTTTCTCAGTCTGTGTTTGTGGTGCAAGTTATCATAGTTTGTTTTATTTGTACATTCATTTCAATCATGAAATCTGAGACTAATATTATGCAGCGGTCTCAAGAAAGGAAGTCCTAATGAGCTTTTAAAAAGTACTTTCCCTCTAAATTATGAAATAAATGAAAGAAAAGAAACAGGGTCTTTAATTTGAATTAGTTCTCTCTCTCTCTTCAACGAATCGCTCGAACTAAATCACAGACACTTGAATTATTCATTAGCAAATTAGTTGAGATAAAATACAAATAATTATCCTGCAGTTGCAAATGACTGAAAAATCATGAGATTCCTTTGGTTTCATTTGATTGTGTCGTTGAGGAATACAAATGTATTGTATTGTATTGTATTGTGTTGTATTGTATATTACTGAATTACACCAATAACTATAGTACTAGCACTTTATTTTACAGTCTTGTTTGTTCTTATCATAGTCATTACTGGGTTTGCTTTCCTTAAACCTACCCCTGAACCTAACCTTATTCTGTAGTAACCCAATTTAAGACTTATAGGTAACAACTTATTTTATGTAACAATTCACACCATTTACTACTGGCTTATTACCTGACTATTATAAAGATATGAACTATTTATTAGCACTTATAAATGGTCAGATGATCTTATTTTACATCCCACCTAAACCCAACACCTAAACCCAACTACTAAATGACTTATTATTAATAAGCAGCTAATTAGTAATTTATTTGGCTAAACGTCCTAGTTAATGGTTGTTAATAGTGTTAGTAGTGATATTTAATAGATTAAGGAATTTCTTTTTACAGATTAAGGAAAGTATTTCTTATAATATGTTTTCTTCAGGAGAAAGATTAAGGTCAATATTATTAGCCTGAATATTAATAATCAATTGATCACAGAACAAACCACTCTTATAATGTTAAGGACTTGCCTAATTACCCTAACTTGCCTAAGTAACCTAGTTAAGCCTTTGAATGTCACTTTAGGCTGAATACTAGCATCTTGAAAAATATCTAGTAAAATATTATGTGCTGTCATCACGGCAAAGATAAAAGAAATCAGTTATTAGAAATCAGTTATTAAAACTATTATGTTTAGAAATGTGTTGAAAAAAATATATATCTCCGTTAAACAGGGATAAAATAAAATGGAATACAAATATAACAGGAGGGCTAATAATTCTGACTGTTTGTAAAAAAAGATACTGCTTACATTATAAATAACTTTTTTTGTATTGAAGAAGTTGTTTGGATGCTAAAGACTCCTCATGGAACCATCAGTGACAATAAATAACCTTTATTTTTTAGCATATAGGACACTAAGGCCTAATCCCAATTCTATTCTATCAGGAGTTATTATTATGGATTATAGATGGCGAAATTTGGCGGGGGGGGGGGGGGGGGGGGGGGGGGGTTTTTTGTTTTTTTTTTTTAAGCTTGACTGTAAAACACAAACACCTTTATGAGTGTATTAAAAATATGCTTGTTTGTTGTAAAAAATTGTAATAATGACAAAAAATACTAATTTGTGCATCTCTTTACTTCCATGTGCAGCCATGGGACATTTTTGTACCCCTTGGTTTCGAGTGTGGTCCTGAAAAATCTCAGTTTCAAGGGCTATCTATCGCTTCTGCTTAGAGAATTGGAACACTCCTACCCCTTCACGTGAACGAGGAAACGAGGGACATGAGGGGTAGGGGTAAGGGGAAGGGCTAAGGCAGGGGTGCCCAAACTCGATCCTGGAGGGCCGGTGTCCTGCAAAGTTTAGTTCCAACCCCAATCAGACACACCTGTGCTAGCTAATCAAGCTCTTACTAGGCTTTCTAGAAACATCCTTGCAGGTGTGTTGAGGCAAGTTGGAGTTAAAATCTACAGTACACCGGCTCTCCAAGACCGAGTTTGGGCACCCTTGGGCTAAGGGGTAGAATTGGGATTGGGCCTAAGAGAGAGTGTGTGGAAATTTAAAGAACCATATACATTGAAAAAAAAAAAAGTATATATTGTAATAATAAATAATTCATAATAAATAATTGGATTTACTAATTTTTTTTAAGGTGAGTGTTAGCAAACAATTGATATGGGCTGAATTTAAACAAACAAATTAAATTTAGTATTGTTTAACTTAATTTGTTTGTCAAATTAAAATTTTGCAGCCAAAATAGCTTGTTTGCAACCACTTACCTTAAAATAATTTAGTAAATCCAATTAATCATTTTTTTCAGTGTATAAAAGCCAGATTTAGAATCCTATATGTCCAGATTTTTGGTGTCTATGTGTAGCGCAGTGTATAATGACTTGTCAGACCTCAAAAAAAAAAAAAATCTACAATAATGTACCAAACAAGGCGAAAGAGAGAATGGCACAACTTTTCTCTCTGTCAAACGCACACTTGTTCTGCCGTTCTTTGTCTTATGCATAATACATTGACTCTTCACTGGCAGCTTTGAACTCGCTGTCCTTCCTTCTCTCTCTCTCCCTCGTTCACTTTTGCTCTGAGGGCTTTTGCTCTGCTACTGCAGGTCGCATGATTGCATGAGGGACCAGCAAATCACAAACGTCCCCTCAAACACAAACACACACACACACACACGAGCGCACACACACGCACACACACACACACTGGGCTTGTTAGCACTGTCCGTTTAGCCGCAGCATGTGTGAAGAAAGCACGACTCTCTCTCTCTCTCTCTGTGTGTGCGCGTGTGTGTGTGTATTCTGAGGTCTTTGGCTCCAACTGACAGGACACTTACAAAAACCAGTGCCAGCGGCAATAAAGATCCCTCTCCAATTAATGACACCAAAACAACCACACACACACACACATACACAAACACACACAGAGTCCATCAGAACTCTCCATTATAGAAATGGCCATTTGTTCTCCCTCACTTCCTCTATGCCACAGAATATTGGATTTGTTGTCACACACAGCTGAGAAAGCACAAACAGTAGCACAGAAATGCTAATATCACACTGGGGATGTCAAAATGACCAGTACTTATGAACAAAGTTAATAAACAAAAGTGTATATATAGCCAGTGCTGATTAGATTGTAGTTCGTAACTGATTACAGGATGAAAATTTGTATTTACTAATGTAATCTAGGTTAGACGGCACGGTGGCTCAGTGGTTAGCACTGTGGCCTCACAGCAAGAAGGTCGCTGATTCGAGTACCGGCTGGGTCAGTTGGCATTTCTGTGTGGAGTTTGCATGTTCTCCCCATGTTGGTGTGGGTTTCCTCCAGGTGCTCCGGTTTCCCCCACAGTCCAAAGACATGCGCTAAAGGTGAATTGGATGAACTAAATTGACCGTAGTGTATGTGTGGGAATGAGTGTTTTTGGGTGTTTCTCAATACTGGGTTGCTGCTGGAAGGGCATCCGCTGTGTAAAACATATGCTGGAATAATTGGCGGTTCATTCCGCTGTGGCAACCCCTGATAAATAAGGCACTAAGCCGAAGGAAAATTAATGATAATCTAGGTTACTAATTTAGGGAATGCATTTGGACTACTTTTAGATTACTTTTAGATTACTTCTAAACCTAACCCTTTGAAGCGTACAATATAATGTACTATAATGATTTAAAAAGTAAAGAGAGAGAAAATATGTATTATAATAAAAATGATTTATACCAACACAAGTATTTTACTAACTGCTGGGGTTTGTATGTTGATAAAAAGCTTGAAATAATGAATGAATCATACAAATGCGTTGTGTTAAGATAGTAATATATTGTAATTTTATTATTATGTATTATAGATGTACCATTTAATTTTATTAATAAAAATAAGATTGCTAATAATAAAAATGTAAATATTAACTTTTATAATAAAATAAATAAATAAATAAATAAATAAATAAATAAATAAATAAATAAATAAATAAATAAAAATTGCTAATTCTCAGGGAATATAGGGAATATATTTTGGTGCATTTGAACAAAACAGATTTATTAAATGGATATATTTATTAAAATTAAAATAATATTTTAGTCATCGGACATCTTTGAAAATAGAAGGATAATACATTTAAATTCATGCAAAGTATTGGAAATAAAATTACAAACTACAAAATTTGAACAAAATTTTTGAATAATTTTTAAGATTCTTTTGAATTTTGCTCTTTTTTATTTTATTTAATATTTTTTCCTAACATATAAATTTGGGTGTACTAATTTTGGACCATTATCATAAGATATTTAGTTAGATGAGCTCCAGATTTGGCTTCAGTACTGACTAAGATGCACAAAAATCATATTGTAAAGCCTCCTATAGAAAATATGAATTTAAATGAGTGATTTGTGAGGGGTGTACTCATATACACTCACCGGCCACTTTATTAGGTACACCTGTCCAACTGCTCGTTAATGCAAATTTCTAATCAGCCAATCACATGACAGCAACTCAATGCATTTGGGCATGTAGACATGGTCGAGACGATCTGCTGCAGTTCAAACCGAGCATCAGAATGGAGAAGAAAGGTGATTTAAGTGACTTTGAACGTGGCATGGTTGTTGGTGCCAGACGGGCTGGTCTGAGTATTTCAGAAACTGCTGATCTACTGGGATTTTCACGCACAACCATCACTAGGGTTTACAGAGAATGGTCCGAAAAAGAAGAAATATCCAGTGAGTGGCAGTTCTGTGGGCGCAAATGCCTTGTTTATGCCAGAGGTCAGAGGAGAGTGGCCAGACTGGTTCCAGCTGATAGAAAGGCAACAGTAACTCAAATAATCACTCGTTACAACCGAGGTATCAGAAGAGCATCTCTGAACGCACAACACGTCCAACCTTGAGGCGGATGGGCTACAGCAGCAGAAGACCACACCGGGTGCCACTCCTGTCAGCTAAGAACAGGAAACTGAGGCTACAGTTTGCACAGGCTGACCAAAATTGGACAATAGAAGATTGGAAAAACGTTGCCTGGTCTTATGAGTCTCGATTTCTGCTGCAACATTCGGATGGTAGGGTCAGAATTTGATGTCAAAAACATGAAAGCATGGATCCATCCTGCCTTGTATCAACAGTTCAGGCTGGTGGTGGTGGTGTAATGGTGTGGGGGATATTTTCTTGGCACACTTTGGGCCCATTAATACCAATTGAGCATTGTGTCAACGCCACACCCTACCTGAATATTGTTACTGACCATTTCCATCCCTTTATGACCACAGTGTACCCATCTTCTGATGGCGACTTCCAGCAGGATAATGCACCATGTCATAAAGCGCGAATCATCTCAGACTGATTTCTTGAACATGACAATGAGTTCACTGTACTCAAATGTTCTGAAGGCAAAAGGGTGTCCAACCTGGTACTACATATGTATATGTATATAAAATGTATGCAGTATGTATTTGTAGTTGTTTTACTCTACATATTACAGACTAATATTAATTTGACTGTAACTCTGCCCGATTGTAAACTGTCTTTGCCATTGGTATCAGCTACTGAAATGTTGGTGTTGTGACAGTGCTAATACACCGCAGACATTTATATGAATTGCGTCTGTCCGGCTTTTCTTAAACATAAAACTGAAGTGAAAGGCCTGTGCCCTGGTCAGTAGACATCAGAGCATCTCACGCACACTCTTGTCATTTAGCATTCCCTCTGTTATGGAAATGTGCTTCCTTTGTTCTACATCACTTCCTGTCTGTTTCTTGGAATATTGGATTGTCCCTCACGTAACAAACACACACACATTGGGATGCAGTGGAGCGAGACGGCTCTTCCTAAACGCAGAGCTGCCAGTGAATGGATTATAATGCGGTTTGCAGATAACAAAATATCATCCGATAAACACTTTCCATTAGAAAAGAAAACCCAAAGCGTGACCTTTTACATGCAGTTTTACTCTAGAGTATGTGTTTGTCATAGCTGAATGAGCCGTTCATGTTTTTTAACGCTTCTGAACTGTTTTGCAAAGCTTTATTGGCAGTACATGTGTTTTAGATGTGCTTGCGTGACTTGTGGTGGGAAAATTGGTGTCATAGTCATTGTAGTGGACAATTGTATTGACAACGGCTTGTCATAATGGCTTCATGTATTGATAATATTTTGTGCTTATGTGGATAATGGCTTTAAATTGATAATGTTTTGGGGGATTTCTTTGTAGTTAATGAGTGTGTGTGTGTGTGTGTGTGTGTGTGTGTGTGTGTGTATGTGCGTGTGCGTGGGTGGGTGTGTGTAAAAGTGTGTAAAAGTGGTGTGTGTGTGTGTGTGTGTGTGTAGAAGAGTGTGTGAGTGTGTAAGTGTGTGTGTGCAAGAGTGTGAATGAGTCTGTAAGTGTGGTGTGTGTGTGCGTGCGTGTGTGTAAGAATGTGAATGAGTGTGTAAGAGTGGTGTGTGTGTAAGTATGTATGAGTATGTATGTATGTGTGTGTGTGTGTGTGTGTGTAAGAGTGGTGTGTGTGTGTGTGTGTGTGTGTAAGAGTATGGATGAGTGTGTAGAAGTGGTGTATTTCTGGGTGTGGGTGTGTTTGTGTGTGTGTGTACGACTGTGTGTGTGTGTACCTTGTAATCCTTATGGCGCGGGGAGCAAATGTTCCCATAAGTATAGCAATACCAGTACATTTTTGACCTTGTGGGGACATTTTTTTTAACCCCATCAGGAAAAGGACTCCTAAATCACATAGAATGAAGTATTTTGAATGTGTAAAAATGTTTAGGGTTTGTGTGTGGTTCCAACTAAATATCATTGCAGTTTATGAAGGTTCCCTCTTGGATAGCTCCCCTTTTGGACTTTTTTAAATTATATAAAAAAATTAAGATTTCATTTATCGATTATATTCATTCATTCATTCATTCATTTTCCTTCGGCTTAGTCCCTTTATTCATCAGGGATCACCACAGCGGAATGAACCGCCAACTTATCCAGCATATGTTTTACACAGCGGATGCCCTTCCAGCTGTAACCCAGTACTGGGAAACATTCATACACACTCATTCACAGACACTCAAACACTATGACCAATTTAGTTTATTCAATTCACCTATAGCGCATGTCTTTGGACTGTGGGGGAAACCGGAGCACCCAGAGGAAACCCACGCCAACATGGGGAGAACATGCAAACTCCACACAGAAATGCCAACTGACCCAGCCGGGACTCGAAGCAGTGACCTTTTTGCTGTGAGGCAACAGTGCTAACCACTGAGCCACTGTGTCGTCTTTTAGTTATATTATGAAATATATTATTTAAGTATTTTTAATAATAATTCAATTTTTATTTTAATTTTGTTATCCTACTAATTCATAAAATGTAATTATTTTAAAATGTTGCTAAAATATGTTTGTTTATGTTTATATATTAATATTTTTGTCAAATATGTTTGAAAGCCTTTTAAAAATAAAACCTTTTAGTGTGCCAATGACCACAATGGAAAGTAAAAAAAAAAAAAAGTTTTAAGTTAGGTGTATTCAAAGGTGTGTATAAGTTTATAGACTGTGGTGTTTGTGTTGGCCTTGTGTTTGGCTTGTATTGGTGTGTGCGTGTGTGTATGCGTGCGTGCGTGCGTGCGTGCGTGCGTGTGTGTGTGTGTGTGTGTGTGTGTGTGGTTTTTTTTGTGATGTTTAAAGTCTCTGGCCAGCTGAGCCGGAGATTTGGTCAGTCTAAACAAGGCTTTAGGGGAGACAAGACGCTGTTTGCGTACTGAACCTTGACTGCTCCAAAATGCCTGCTGGTTTTAATCTGACAGTCTGTATGTGTGTGTCTATGTGGACACAAAGAAAGAGAACAAGAGTGTGACGGAGTGAGAAGCTGAGAGAAATAGACCTGGAGAAATAAAATAAGCTGATCTCTGCATTTTGAGTACTCTGTGTGTGTGTGTGTGTGTGTGTGTGTGTGTGTGTGTGT
>CAIGQV010019070.1:5070610-5086972 GCA_903798115.1 Danio jaintianensis | reverse complement strand
CACACACAAAACAATCAGTGTCTAAAATAAGTTGATTTACCATACTAACAGATGTGCAACCATAAACTCACAAACATGTACCCTACCCCTCTTGTTGTATAAAGCTAACTTGAACTTTTTTTTCAATTTATGCCCCCAGAGGCTCTATAAGATTTGACTACTAGGGACAATTTAGTTTCACCATGTATGATTAAGTAAACCCACACACACACAGACTTCCTCTACAACAGCACTTTATCATAACCAGTATTGCTGATTCCACAACATTTTGTTGTTTCTTAAGAGCTTTTTTTAAAAACCATGTCATATAATGTGTGTGTGTGTGTGTGTGTGCGTGCGTGTGCGTGCGTGCGTGTGTGTGTGTGTGTGTGTGTGTCTGTTCGTGTTTTTGTGACATGTCAGGACACAAATCTGTATAATGACATAGGTATGACACAGGTATTACAAAAAGGAGGTGAAATATGAGGACACAGCTAATGTCCTCATTTCTCAAAACGCTTATAAATCACACAGAATGAGTTTAATCAGAGAGTAAAGCTGTACACTGTTTCCTGTGATGATTGGGTTTAGGGGTAGGGTGGGGTTAGGCCAATACAAAATATGGTTTGTGCTGTATAAAATCAATGGAAACCTATGTAATGTACCCACTTTTCACAAAAACAAACATCCGTGTGTGTGTGTGTGCGTGTGTGTGTGTGTGTTCATTTTCACGGGTTATATTTTTGATCTTTCGTTCTCTGTAATTATTTTGTTCCTGACCTGCATTCTCCGGCTGTATTTTCTTCTGTTCAGAGTGTGTGTTAGTGAATTTTCCTGAATTGCATCCTCCTGGTTTTTCTGTAGTATGTAATTGTGTGTCTGACATGGGTAGTGATGTCATTTGGTTAGTGGTTGCCTGGCTACCATCCCTTCTGTGGTAAAACACTTCCTCTGCTTGTGTTTGATCATTTTGACCGATTGCTGGTGACCTCTCACCTTTAGATATGAAAGGTCAAGTTGTGTATTGTCATGACATCTACTCTTGTCTAATGCATTTCTCTCCTTTTCTCTCTCTCTGTTTCCAGGATGGGTTTGGTGATGGGATGGCAGTGAGCATGGCCCTTTGGGCAGGCATATGGGCCATTCTCCTACAACTGGCCCTCTTGCTGTTCTTCACTGTGCCTCCAGGGCACTGCCAAGGCGAAAGGTCCCGCCTGCAGTTTACTCAACCGCTGTACCATGCGTCGGTCTATGAGAACTCAGCCGCCCGCACCTATGCCACCAGCCAGGTGCGCATGGGCATCCCGCTCCAACATCACTCCTGGGAGGTGAGGTACCGCATCACCTCTGGGGACGAGGAAGGATTCTTCAAGGCTGAGGAATACACTCTGGGTGACTTCTGCTTCCTGCGGATACGAACTAAAGGGGGGAATGCTGCCATCTTGAATCGTGAGGTTCAGGACAACTACGTGTTAACGGTGAAAGCTTCCCTTAAGGGTGATACACTAGAGGCCTGGACTAAAGTTAGTGTGCAGGTATTGGATATGAATGACCTTCGTCCTCTTTTCTCCCCGACCACGTATTCGGTTACCATTGCAGAAAGCACACCCCTGCGCACCAGCATAGCTCAGGTCACTGCCACGGATGCTGATATAGGATCAAATGGAGAATTCTATTACTTTTTCAAGGAGCGAATGGAGCTGTTCGCTGTGCACCCAACTAGTGGAGTTGTTTCTCTCAGTGGAAAGCTGGATGTAGACATTCAGAGCCGCTACGATCTTGAGATCCAAGCTGTGGACCGGGGGATGAAACTCTATGGGAATAATGGAGTAAGCAGTACAGCTAAACTTTTTGTTCATGTAGAACGGATTAATGAGCATGTACCCACATTAAGTATTGTTACATTGGCACCGGTATGGACTGAAAAGTCCCCCATCATAGCTGTGGTCACCGTAGAAGATCTTGATGAAGGGACGAATGGAGAGATTGAGACAGTGAGCATTGTGGCAGGGGATCTTCTTGAGCTATTCAGCATTGAAAGGACCGATGTGCCAAGTGAAGAAATGGTGGATGAGGAGGTCAACCAGAAAGGATCTAGCGAGTTTGTCCTTCGTGCAATGGAGCAGTTTGACTGGAACAGCTATCCATTTGGACTAAACCTCAGCTTGCAGGCTCGAGATCGTGGAACACCTCAGAAGTTCTCTGCTGTGCAAATAGTGCACTTACGATTATCAAGACCGCCCCCTGTAGAAGTCACTTTTCAGAAGGATGAATACGAGGTCCTCTTGAGTGAGGTTGCCCCTCCTGGAACTATTGTGGAGGCTGTAAAACTCCAGCCAGAGCCTGATGATGCTGAGTACATCCTGACCCCGTCTGCTGATTCAGGGATTTTCAGTATCAACACTATGACAGGCGTGATCAGCACAGCACGTTGGCTTACCCAACTCAAGCAGGAAGTATTTGAGTTAGAGGTCTTAGAAGTAGACAGTGATCTTAGGGTCAAGGTTAAAGTCATTCTTGAGGACGCTAATGATAATGCACCATCATTTGCCCAACAGTCTTATGAAGTATTTGTCAATGAAAGTGTAGCTGTAGGCACTACTGTTGTTGTGGTGACCGCTTCGGATGATGACCATGGGGAAAATGGGTACATCACATACAGTATGGCTAGCTTGACACCATTACCATTCAGCGTGCAGCAGTTCACCGGAGCAGTAACCACAACACAGGAGCTGGACTTTGAATCATCTCTAGAGAGTTTTAGTTTTGTGGTCCGTGCTTCTGACTGGGGTTCTCCATATAGGCGCGAGAGCGAAGTCAACATCACTGTGCACCTTGAAAATGTTAATGATAACAAACCCCTGTTTGAGAAAGTAGCCTGCGTTGGTGTTGTCTCCCGAGAACTCCCAGTAGGTGAGGTAATTGCCACAATGTCTGCCATAGATATTGATGAGCTTGAGCTAGTCAAATATAAGATCCTCTCAGGAAATGAGCGAGAATACTTTGAGTTAAATCCTGACTCCGGCGTCATGACGTTACGTCACTCCCTCAACACCGCAGCACCCAAAAACTCATTCAGTCTAAAAATTACTGCCACAGATGGGGAACACTTTTCAGATCCTATGTTTGTAAACATATCTGTAGTCCAAGGGAAGTCACCACCCAAGAGCTTTAGTTGTACCGAAACCAGAGTAGCCCAACGACTAGCCGAGAAACTTCTGAAGAAAACCAAAGCTAGCAGTAAGCCCAAAATGGAGGAAGGCTTTATTGACCTGTTCTCTGTGAACCGTCAAACCCCTCAATTTGACAAATCTTTCCCAACAGACATCACTGTGCGTGAGGATGTAGAAGTTGGCACAAGTGTGTTTCAGGTAAAAGCCCTTGATGGAGACACTGGGTTTAATGGACAGCTTTTACATGCCATTGCTGATGGCAACACAGATAGTTGTTTTAGTATTGGAATTCTGAATGGTGTAATTAGCATCTTCCTCCCTCTAGACCGTGAGAAAACTGACCGTTATCTTTTAAACATTACGCTGTACGATTTAGGCCAACCGCAAAGATCCACCTGGCGGCTTCTTACAGTTTACATAGCAGATGCAAATGACAACGCACCTCAGTTTCTTCAGGATGGTGGCTATTATGCCCGCATTCCTGAAAACACTCCTATTGGTACTGAAGTCATTCAAGTAGAGGCTACTGACAAAGATCAAGGTCTCAATGGAGAGATCCAGTATTCTCTGCTCACCAGCACCTCCCAATTTGGCATTAACAGCTCCAGTGGGATTGTGTATGTTGCAGGTCAGCTGGACCGTGAGTTGGTTCCCTTGTTCGTATTAAAAGTGGAAGCACGAGACAGAGCAGAAAGAGCAGCCCAACGGTTTTCTATAACAACTCTTAAAATCACACTTGAGGATGTTAACGATTGCCCACCTGCCTTCATCCCAAGTGTCGCCAGCGCCCGTGCACTTGAAGACCTCCCAGTGGGCACTGTAATTGCCTGGCTGGACACTCAAGACCCTGACCTGGGACTTGGAGGGCAGGTCCGGTACTTACTTGATAATGACTATGATGGTCGTTTTGAGGTTGACAAGACAAGTGGAGCAGTTCGTCTTACCAAAGAGCTGGATTACGAAACTCAACAGTTCTTCAACCTAACAGTTCGGGCAAAAGACAAAGGTCGGCCTGTGTCACTCCTGTCAGTTAGCTTTGTTGAACTGGAGGTGGTGGATGTCAACGAGAACCTGTATGCACCATATTTCTCAAGTTTCGCCATGAATGGATCAATAAAGGAAAGTGTTCGGATTGGAACTTCTGTACTCCAGGTCTCTGCAAGGGACGATGACACGGGCAGAGATGGTGAGGTGCAGTATTCGATACGTGATGGCAGTGGTCTCGGGAGATTCACCATTGATGAAGAAACAGGTATGTGCTGGTTGAATTTTGAATTATAGTGATAATGCTCAGTGATTTTTCATAAAGCGCTGGCAATTTTTGCTGAGGATTTGGCTTCTTTGTAGCCAGTGTTGGGGAAGCTACTCTGGAACTCTAGCTAGGTGCACTGAAGCTATGTTCTGACGTATATTATCAAAAACATTAATAAAAATTGTGGAATTCAATAAATAAATATACATAATTGGTTTCAAATTTCTTAATTAGAGTGCCAAGAGTCACAAAAGCTGCAACAAATATAGCATTGCATTAACTAAATAATTCATTTAGATTAAAGTCGCAGTATAATTTTCTCAAAATCAAAATCAAAACTTACCTATGGCTGCATTTTGCTAAGACATTTTACTTAAGTCCAAGCACAACATTATTACTTCAGGTGAACTGTCAACTGTTAAGTGAACTGTCAAGAATAATTTATCGTTGAATTTCAACTGTTGTTACTTGAAAAATATTATTTACAAAACAAGTAAGGGATGATATACCAACAGATGGCTGTAATCCACTATTGTAGTACATGATATGTAAGATGATGCTGTGCTGCTTCAGACAATTGCAGGTTCACTAAATGGTACTTGCTGGACAAAGTAACTAACCACAAAATGCTACATTGTTTCATACAGTAAGCTGCTGAGCTACAGTCAAGCTACTGAAAATTCTAGCTATGCTACAAGCTATTAGCTACTCCCAAACACAAAATCGCCTACTACTTGAATTTAAATGTACTACTCGACTATTAGAAAAGTACGTTCTATACAGTATGAATGTGAGTAGTATGAATTGAACTCTGACGTACTACATCTGCCATTTTGTCATCATCACGTGACATACCCGCGTCAGTTGTGTCGCTTTACTCCCATTCATGAATTCCCCTGCAGTGCATCATGGGATAGTGTAGCATCCATCCAATGCACACTTCAGAATCTCACCAGAAGTAGTAGATCATCCGAGTACTTCTCGCATACTCTTTTTTCCAATTCTATGAATTCAGACATACTACTCGGCTTGCTTACTGTTTTTAGCGTACTAAATAGTATGGAAGTATGCGATTTCAGACGCAGCCACAGTCTTTCTCTAAGAGGTAAACGGCCAATGTTACTCCTTTTTCTGAAACACAATATTGTGGTGTTTCATGTAACTATATTTGCCTGGATTAATAACTGGAGATTGATTTGAGTTTAATAAACTGTAGATGAAGCCTGTAAGTTGACTAGTACAAAAAGGGAAAACTGTGCCACTCACAGTGACTTCCTGGTACATATAAATGAAGAGTGAATAGTGTTCAGTGGTTTGTCTATCACCTCAGGCCAGTTAAACACTGCATTGGCCTACATTTTATTTGGGTCGAGTTTTGACAGTTGAGATGAAGGGGGAGCGATTGAAGTATGATTGAAATTTTGATATGGTTGTGGTTAACATTTTTTTATACACTGCATTCGGTTCACATGCACTGTTTTGATAGGATCATTTGTTTTTGTCTATTTTTTCTGTTGAACAAAGTGGATACATGTGTATGTGTGGTGACGAATAATGATTTCTGCATAAAGAAATATGTGTGTATGCGTCAAAGCGGGAGTGTGTGAGTGTAAGGTTGATTTATGCGCAGAGCCTCTGTCGGTTGGACTGAATTACCACACAAAGATCTTTTCTTTACATTTATTGCAGTTGTCATGTCGTTGTGTCTGACCCAGACATTTAGCTTTAACCTTCATTGTCTCTCTCTCTCTCTCTCTCCCCTTTTCCTTTCAATCAGTCATTCTCTTTTCCCTTGACAATGCGCTTTCTGTCAGAGAAAATGATAGTATCTGGGCTTATACTATTATTTATACTTGGCTTGGAATTTGAACAAAGTCTGTACTTCAGTATGTTATTTAATTTTTAACCTGAAAGTAATACAAATTGTGTGAAAACACATTCAATGAAGATGACCTGAGACCTGAAAATGTGTGATTTATGGCATATTTTGATTTAAAACAGTAGGACATCTCCTATAAAACTACCTGGTAACTGCATAGCAACTCATTAAAAACCTTGGCAACCTCCTAGCAACCTCCTGGCATTCGTCCTAGCTAGTTTAGCACAAGCAAACACGACACATTACTTTTCTTAAATCTATAAGACCAAGAAATTCACAAGGGAAGATGAAGTATGTGTGAAAATATGTGTGTAGCTGATATCTATCAGCCACTAAAGGTGACAAAGGTATAATAAACTGTGAAAAAGTAGTGTGTGTGTGGAACAAAAGAACTCTTCCTGTTGGAAAATCCAGCTTTAAGCTAGCAGCTGTGGATGTTTGTATCTGGTAAATCCAAGCCATTAGCGCAGCATGGTTGACATCAGCCGCTGTGTTGCAAAAGCCATCTTAAAGGGACAGTTCACCCAAAAATAATGCAAAGTTTGTTGGTATGTTATTCAACCTGAAGACATTAAAGATGTACAGTAGTTAACTTTTTGTTAGCGTCACATAATGTGTATTCAGTTTAGTTCAATTTCAATTTTGAATAAACTATTTCTTTCATTTTAAGTGCTGATAGTCATTGACTTGCATTTTCTGAACCGCCAATTTTAGCACCAAATCTATTTATTTTGGTGAACGATCCCTTTAACTGTTATATCCCATTAACTGGTATATTTTAAACTGTTATATTTCTGGTTTAAGATGGTCTACCACCTTACACCAGCATAGTAACCAGCCAGGATAAAATGTAAAACTTTTCCGACTGTATTCATGTGACAAAAAAGTCAGATACACAGAAGATGGCTTGAGGGTGAGTAAATAATGGGGTAATTTTCAATTTAAATGAACTATTCCTTTCATTTTAAGTGCTGATAGTCATTTTGTGAACCACCAAGGCGCACAATTTCAGCACCAAATCTATTTATTTTGGTGAACTATCCCTTCAACCAATTTAAACTGGTATATTTCTGGTTCAAGATGGTCTACCACCTTACACCAGCATAGTAACCAGCTTGCACTGACAAAAAAACCTTCATGTTTTCACCTTTTTCTTGCAGGGCTTTGATAAGAGTGTGTGTGACAGTAAGTTTACGTGTGGATGAGGTCGACGAGACTTGTAACACAGTATAAATTGAGAGACGAAGGGAAAAGGAAAACGAGATTGGATGAAAGAGTTTGGGGTTCAGAGGCCAGAACGGTGTGTGTGTTTGTGTGTCTACTCGCCGCAAGCTGCCTGAAAATGATCTGGAGGTTTCAAAACGGCCCTCAGATCTCCCGTGGTCTTTCACCTCTCCTTGGAATGAGGGATTCGGAAAAAAAATAGGAAAGCCATGAATATCTGTCCGTTTCTTTTAGAGCTGAAGCAAGAGGGTTCACCGTGGCCTTTAAAGGGCACCAATCACACACACACACACACATCGGTGCAGAACAGTCACCTTCTACTTTTTAAAGCCTGCTACAACTCACTGACAGCAACAAAGCAGAGTATCTCTAGCTCTGTACTTGAGTTGTGTGGTAAAAGAGCTTTAAAAGCGTGGTTTTTGTGAGATTTGTG
Organism: Danio jaintianensis; assembly: GCA_903798115.1. Lineage (NCBI taxonomy): Eukaryota > Metazoa > Chordata > Actinopteri > Cypriniformes > Danionidae > Danio > Danio jaintianensis. Next base: position 5,079,032 of record CAIGQV010019070.1, on the reverse strand, counting down.
TTCTGGCAGCAGGTGGATCAGTGTCTGTCTAGAGTCGTCTTTGAGGATATTACACCAACTTCCAGGCATCATTTGAGCTTTTCTTGACTGCAGATATTCAGGTGTCATTTTAGCTTGTGATTTTTCAAGGGGTAAGATTCGTTTTTTTGGGTAATGTTTGGCTCGACTTACAGTATAGCAGGTCTTGGATGTTCCAGAAGTTGCTGGAGAATGTATAGATGAAGTCCTACTGTGAAATTCAGTTATTTAAAAAAATATTTCCCTCAAAAATATTTAACGTGGAGAACACATTTGTAAACGTTCATTCATTCATTCAGTTTCTTTTCGGCTTAGTCCCTTTATTAATCAGAGGTCACCACAGCATAATGAACCGCTAACTTATCAAGCATATGTTTTACGCATCGAATGCCCTTTCAGCCCCAACCTATCACTGGGAAACACCCATACACTCTCATTCACACACATACACTACGGACAATTTAGCTTACCCAATTCACCTATAGCGCATGTCTTTGGACTGTGAGGGAAACCGGAGCACCCGGAGGAAACCCACACCAACATGGAGAGAACATGCAAACTCCACACAGAAATGCCAACTGTCCCAGCTGGGACTCGAACCAGTGACCTTCTTGCTGTGAGGCGACAGTGCTAACCACTGAGCCACCGTGCCGTCCTTTATTATTATTATAATTATTATTAAAAAACATTATTATATGAAATACTCTGAAAATGTACTCGCTCTGTTCAAAATCACTTGCAAAATATTTGAAAAAGAATAAAACATTCACAGGAGGGCTAATAATTTTGCCTTCAACTGTATATCGACTTTTATTCTTTATGTTTTTAATATTTGATATCTTTACCCATATAGATTTCTTTATTACCGGGTGCAGTCATATTTCATGAGCTTTAATTACTGAAGCAGTTACAGCAGTCTAAATATTTCATAATAAACTCTAAGAGCACAATTTTCAATGCACAGCACCTTTTTTCCCAAGGATGATACATTAGTTTTTAGATTTTTTGTACAAAATGACAATTTGTCAAAATAACAAGTAATTTGTTATGAACAAATATTGCTTTTTTTTACTCAAATGTAGTATAAACATTAATATTAAATTGTTTATTGTTAGAATGTTTATTGAATTTAAAATTAATATTAAATTCTATTGTAATGCTTGTAGGGATTTTAATTCTACTGTTTTATATGTATATATTCAGCAAAAGGGACTTTCTCTCTGTTTTTTTAAGTTAAGCATGAATTTGAATCTGATTGCAGCAATTTTTAAAGCACAGTCTTTGTTTTTCTAGTTTTTTTTATGACATGCTGTCTAAGGTAACACTTGACGGTTCAGTATCAAACGTTTACATTTAAAGGATCCTTTTATCTTCACTGCAGATATTCAGGTCTCATTTTAACTTGGCATTTTTGAGGGTTGAGATAGATTTTTGGGTAATGTTTGGCTCGACTTATTGCAGGACTGGACATTCCAGCAGTTGCTGGCAAATGTAAATAGACTTTTTTCCCTCAGTGTTTTAATATTTAATATCCTTTTACATTTAGATTCATAGATTATCCTTATTACCTTGTGCAGTCATATTTCATGAGCTTTAATTAATGAAGCATGTCGTCTAAATATTACATAAACTCAGAGATAGCAATTTTCAAGGATGATCCATTAGAAAATGGTCAGTTTCTCTGCATTTACTAGAAATAGTTTTGAATAAAATTATTCAAATATTTTATTCTGTAAAGCTCTGAAAACATGTTTTTTTACATTCTTTTTTTGTTATTTTTTTGCAGAAAATGTAATTTTATCAAAACAAGTGATTTAAGATTAAAAGATAAGGGTTATTTCACCAAATGTTGCTTTTTTAACTGTTCTGTAGTTTAAATGCTGGTATTATGATCTAATAATAAATATTGATTTTTGTATTGTAATGCTTTATAGTGCTTTTACTTATTCATTTTTCAAAAGTTCACACTTAGCTATTGCTTGATTTAATTTGCAGATTTGGCATGCTGTCCCGGGAGAGAACCCTGAGCTCAGAGATACTTGAGCCCAGGGCTCCCGCCTGGTCATGTAGCATGACTGGGGGTCCGAGATCAGGTAGGTCTTGAGAGCTCCCCCTGGTAAAGGAGGAAAGGGGGAGATGGGGTGGATGGGGGGATTCTTCAAAACAAAGATAAGGAAGGGAGGATGAATGGGTTTATTTATTGGAGGCTAGAATTCATCTGATTGGTTTAGCAATGATATCTGATTGGACTAGCAATGATTATTGATCAATTATATCACGTGCTATCTCAAAATTAGTTCATAAAACTTAATTTACTGTATTTGTGTATATATTTATTAGTCAAAGGAACTTTGTGTTTTTTTGATGAAGGATGATTTTGAAACCTGTTTGCAGCACAGTTTTTGTTTTTCTAGTTCTGTTTGGTGTTTCAGAAATGACACGCTGTATAAGGCGACGCTTGACAGTTCAGCATCAACCATTTACATTTAAGGCTGTTTCTATGGTTACAATCTATGCAAAACTTATGTTTTACAGTTTCTACTTATTCCTACACACTGAAAAAAATGATTCATTGGATTTAATAATTTTTTTTTAAGGTGAGTGTTAGCAAACTATTTATATGGGCTGAATTTAAACAAACAAATTAAAAGTAGTAATGTTCAACTTAATTTGTTTTGTTAAATTCAGCCCACATCAATTGTTTGCAACCACTTACCCTAAAAAATGTAGTAAATCCAATACATCATTTGAATCTCTCTCTTTCTTTCCATTCAATTCAAATCAAATCAATAATTGCTTTATTGGCATGACACATTATATCAATTGTATTGCCGAAGGATTTACAAAGTTTACATTAAGAAGAACATACATATATATTAAAAAACATAGTAAACACAGTACATAGTAGTAAAAAAAAAAAAGAAAAAAGAAAAAATAATAATAATAGAAATAAATAAAATACAAAAAAAATAGTAATAATAAATCTGAATAAACTGTACATTTAACAATCAACATTTATGGATAAAACAGTAATAATAAATAATTCATTCATCTCGGGTCGCCACATCGGAATGAACCGCCAACTTATCCAGCATATGTTTTACGCAGCGGATGCCCTTCCAGCTGCAACCCAGTACTGGGAAACATCTATACACACTCATTCACACACATACACTACGGACAATTTAGCCTACCCAATTCACCTATAGCACATGTCTTTGGACTTGTGGGAGAAACCGGAGCACCCGGAGGAAACCCACGCGAACACGGGGAGAACATGCAAACTCCACACAGAAACGCCAACTGACCCAGCCGAGACTCGAACCAGCGACCTTCTTGCTGTGAGGCGATTGTGCTACCCACTGCGCCACCATATAATAAATAATAATATTTAATATATTTACAATGATTCATTTAGAATAAGCTAGATCTCTCTCTCTCTCTCTCTCTCTCTCACACACACACACACACACACACACACACACTAGCACACACACGCACACACACACACACACACACATGCGCGAGCACATGAATGTTGCGTGCTCACACATGAATTGGCCTCACGGAGGGTCAAAGATCAGGACACCAGTGTCAAAGGTCACGCACTTTGTGTCACTCACCTGCCACTCTTCCAATGAAGAGTCAATCCCACTGTTTGCATAAAGCTGTTGTGTGTCTGCAGATGTGATGGAAAGAATGAGGACGAGAACACAGAAAAGCAGTTTTTCTGTTGTACGCCTCATGACATAATTCCATGTTTGTAAACGCACACACACACACACTCGAGCACACACATTTTGCAGTAGCTCTAGCAAGTGGCGGAATTTATTGCCCTTGTTAGCTCTGTGCTGGCATCGTCATAAATCACCCGCGCAACTCTACAGACGCAATTACAGCTTAAAGAGTGCACACGCACACACACACACAAATTGAAAGGAAACACTTCACACCTGTGTCTTTGTACATGCAATTACGACTAAGAAAGCAATTTTCCCCAACACACACACACACACATACACACATCCAAGTAGGCTAAATCTACAAGCATAAGGCATGTTCTGACAAACATGCTTGAACAGCCAAAGGATTTTCTGTGCTCTTATAGTCGAGACTCTCTCTGTGCATTCTCATCTGAGCTTGGAAGGGTACTATTGTTTGCGCAGCACAAACAGCGATTCAAGGCTGTACGTGGAGCATCAAAAATGTCAAACACAAAGTGCGAAAAAGGCTCGCGCTCATTACAGCGGGCGCTGAGCAGACGCTTTTCATCTGCAGGGACTTTACAGTGCACTAATTGCATTGACGGTCCCCGCAGAGCATCCTGGGGTTAAGTGCTTGGCGCACTGCTGAAAGAGGCTCGGCTTGTGCTTAGACACATGGATCTTTTACCGTTCGGCTGCTGATGTTGTGCTTGAGTTCAGGTGTGTAATTAAGAGAGTAGTCTCGGTTATTTACTACTTATAATCACATGAAATCCAAACGGAGGATGTTTGGTTTCTTATTGCTGGTTGATGCGTGTGATTTCATCAGTGCTGAAATGGTTTTGAAATGACAAAGTAAGCAATTTTCAGTTTTGGTTTTTGGCCAATTGACCCTTCGCTTAACAGGAAATTCTGTGCCCCAATCTTTTCTTAAACATTTATTGTATAACAGATAGATACATTTGGTACACATCATTTACAATAATAATCAATCGATTATTTACAATGGTACCAATACAGAAAAAACAACAGAAATTAAAACAAAAAATAAAGAAATATCAATTTGTTATCTGATCTGAGGATAGATATATAATAGATAATAAAGACATTGAGGGCTCTATTTTAAAGCTCTAGTCTAAAGCGCATGGTACAAAAGCAATAAGGCTGTGTCCGAATCCACTTTTGCTATTTTTAGGACGGAAAAATAGGCTCTGCACCCAGGCGCATGGTCTAACAGGGTTGTGCTTATTCTCCTAATGAGTTGTGGGTGTGTTTTGAGCATAATGTGCATTAAACCTATCAGAGTCTCATCTCAAATTTCCTTTAAGAGTCAGTTGCGTCGCACCATGGTGCATTTGCTATTTACATGGCACACTTTGTGGAAATACTGAACGCTTCACTAGTGAGAAAACAGTTAAACAGAGCATCTGCAGCGTGAGGATAAAGAACGAGCCTCATCCATTCGACCTCTTTACTTTCTCTTTACTTCACTTTTACTCTTTACTTTACTCCTTTACTTCGTGGATAAGGAAAGGGTGTTGTACGCACTTGACTGAAGGCATCCATTAGTCTACATATTTAGTTTTGTTTGTTAAGCGCAAAGATTTGTTTCAAAACTATTTTTAAATTCAGTTCTACTTTCCAGCAAACCAATAAATAAACAATAATAACGAAGTGTGGTCAAAAAACTGAGTTATATCCAAACACACGTCCTATTCTTATGTCGCATATGGTGATGCAGACGTCACCAAAACCCGACAGGTGGACAAATCTGAACTTTTTATTAAAACAAATATAAATATGTATATAATAAATAATAATACTACTACTAATAATATTATACAAATGCAAATTGTCATGAATAAACTGAAAAAAGCCCCCCGGACATGAAGAAGGCATGGAGGTAGTGGTTTTTATATTTATGTAGAAAATAATAATTTTTGTAACATTTTAATCCTTTACTTTTTTTTTCATATGTAAAGATATTTGTGTATTGCTGTACATCCTGTGTGTATTCAGCGTTTGGACCTGCATAGGCGCATAATAATGCGCTCTGCGCTGGACTTTAGACCAGCTTTTACTTGGTCAATGGCATGGTCTTTCAGTTCCTCAAAATAGCAACACTAACAATACGCCTTAACACCTCCTTTATAGACCGGCACACCCATTAGTCCACAAATTGGTGCAAATGGATTTGCTATTTAAACAACGTGGCGCAAAACGTGAAAATTAGGGTTGCGCTGGTCTGAAAATAGCAACAAATCATGCCAAACACATCTTGTGCCTTATTACGCTCGGTAGTTGATAGGGCCCTGAGAGTGAAGAAGGCAAAATAAAAAGATAACAGTAATTTAGAGGTTTAATAGATTATACATATTAAAGGTCGTGCAAATTGTATATGTTTTGAGTGCTTTCTTCTTAAGTGAATCTGGAATTGTATGTACCTGTAAGTAATTTTTAATTTCTTGCATAAAAATTCTACAAAAATAGACTTGCGATTTAAAAAATTTACATTTATGAATATAAAATCTACATTAAAAATAGAATAAGGAAGGTTTATTATAAAGCAGACATTAAAATTTGTATAAAGAAATCAAAAATAATTACTTTTGAATTCACAGAAAAATTCTGTAAAGTAATATTTAAGATAAATAAATAAACATCTTGCCAAAATTGGGACACATAATTGCATGACCAAAATAACTGAGGAAGAGTTTCAACTTTATTCTGACATAAGAAATTTGTTTCAAAGTCTGATCCAAATCTTTTCTCTAAGAAGTTTTTGACAGGGTAAATGTTATGTCTGTGCCCCCATCTATGTCTGTAATTTTGTCTGACAAACTTGGAGACCCAGATAGACAACGAATGAATCTTTTCTGTCTCTTATAATTTCATAGAAGCATTATTGTCGTGTTTTGGTTCGAGATGCTACTGTTTGCGTGTGTTTGTGAATTATGTGTTAGGGAAGGAGTATGTAGCATTTTAATTTTATTCAAGTGATCCAAACTTCCCATTACTAGACGTATGGGCTGTAGCTCCAATCTTTATTTTGTTTTCATTCATTCATTCATTCATTCATTCATTTTCCTTCAGCTTAGTCTCTATTTCAGAGGTCGCCACAGCAAAATGATCCTTCAACTATTCCGGTATATGTTTTACGCAGCGGATGCTCTTCCAGCCGCAACCCAGTAATGGGAAACACCCATACAAACGTATTCACACACACTCATACACTACAGACAATTTAGTTTATTCAGTTCACCTATAGTGCATGTCTTTGGACTGTGGAGGCAACCATAGCACCTGGAGGAAACCCACACCAACACGGGGAGAACATGCAAACTCCACACAGAAATGCCAGCCGGGACTCGAACCAGCGACCTTCTTGCTGTGGGGTGACAGTGCTAACTACTGAGCCACCGTGCCACCCCATTTTGTTTTCTTTTCTTTAAAAAACTTTACTCACTTTCACATTTTGAGTTACTTTCACACTCTGAGTTTTTCTCTCGTATACATATTACATGCCTGCTTCTGTCTGAAATCAGTAGTAATTTTTCCTGAAATTATTCACTATTTCTCTAAGGAGTGCACAAATTGATAGGGGAGATACTAAAAAGCTGGTCGGACATAAAGAAGTGGGGGCGGGGCTCAATCGCATTGAATGAATCCTGGAATTCACAATAATGGTTCCGAGTTTTCCTTTCAGCGCATCACAAGATGCCATAAGAGTCGATAATCAACCAATCTAAAAACTCCATTAGACATAAAGTTGACTGGAAAGTTCAGATTTTGGCCCTGATTTGCACCCAGCACTATAGTCATAGCCAATCTGCAGATTTCAGGCAGTTGGATTGCACAGATTTCACACAGCATATAATGGGCACACACACTTTTTTTAAGGATAGGATTTTATGCTTACTTGATATTTTTAAGATGATTTTCTAACACACTGTTTTCATTTGTAATATACTGTACAGTTGAAAGCAGAAGTATTAGCCCTCCTTTAAAATATTTCCCAAGTTAATGTTAATGGAGTATGGACATTTTTACATAATTTTTGATATATTTTTCTTCTGGAGAAAGTTTTATTTGTTTTAGTTTGGCTGGAATAAAAGCATTTTTTTTAATTTTTTTTAAACGTTTTTAAGGCCACTTAAGAAATTATAACTTTTCCAAAAAAACACTGTTGTCTAATGACTTGCCTGAATAACCTAACTTGTCTAGTTAACCTAATTAACCTAGTGAAGCCTTTAAATTGCACAAATTGAAAACTAGTATTTGCAATGCGCATCCTCATAGCAAAGACAAAGTACACTGGTTAATTAGTTTTTAAAACTGTTATGGTGAAAAACAAATCTTCAACTGTATCTGCTAGCAACAAGATTGTGTTACTCTGTGTGTTTGTTGTGCTTGGAGTGACTTTACATTCTGCTAGTGTGTAATCCTGTTAGGATTTCTAGTGTTTTAAAATCGAATTGAGCGAGCGCCATATAGATGGAGCAGAAGCTCTGCAGCATTTGATTGGCTAGACAGACAGACAATCTGACCATGACTCACAATCACATTTTTAATTTTTCTGCCACTTTGCTGAGCCCAGGGCGGTTGCAGAGAAAGGTGTGATATTTCAGGAAACTTAATTCTGTAAGGTGATTTTCTCTCTCTCTCTCTCTCTCTCTCTCTCTCTCTCTCTCTCTCTCTCT
>CAIGQV010019070.1:5014737-5028931 GCA_903798115.1 Danio jaintianensis | reverse complement strand
TGTGTGTGTGTGTGTGTGTTATCCATATAGTTATGCGTGAGTGTTATTATCCTTATGGTCATGTAATATGTGTGTGTTATTCATATAGTTATGTGTGAGTGTTATTATCCATATGGTAATGTGTGAGTGTTATTATTCGTATGATCATGTCATGTGTGTGTGTTTTGTGTGCAGGTGACCGTATCAGACGGCGGTTCTTCTCCCAGACACACTACAGTATGGGTGTTGATTCAGGTGTTGGATGTAAATGATAACAAACCCACATTCCCAGAGAAAATGTACCAGGTGCGTTTGCCGGAGCGCAGCAGAAAACAGCGCGGAGCTCCAATATACCGTGTGTTTGCATATGACCAGGACCAGGGAGCAAATGCAGAGCTTTCCTACAGCATCATCGATGGCAATGAGGACGGCAAGTTCATCATCGACGCCAAAACCGGTGTGGTTTCATCACCCAAAAAACAGTTCAGCGCTGGAACCTACGATATTCTCACCGTAAGTTACTTACGAACACTCCAAATCTAGACAACTCTTAACATTTTATGTAAAATATAATATACAATTTTAAAATACATATAATGTGTTTTATAATGTGACAGATTTATAATTACATATGTCAAAAAAATTATTAGTTAAAAAAAATCTAGCTGGCCTAGATGACTGGATATTGTGATATTGTACATTGCATTTATTTTATTTTATTTTATTTTATTTTATTTTATTTTATTTTATTTTATTTTATTTTATTTATGTCATTAAATAACATTACTGATATTTTGTCACAATAAAATAAAATGCAAACAAATATAAAATAAAATAAAAATAAAGTAAAACAAGAATGCTTTGTTGCTAATTCAAGCTAGTCTAACATTACTATCGAAATTAAATGAAATTATTTAATTTTAATTTTAAAATTAAAATAAAGTTGGCCCTAATGAATAGAAGTATGTAACAATAAAGTAAAATATATAATAAAAATAAAAACCAAAATTATTTTATTTTATTTTATTTGAAATAGAAATACGGTAAAATATAGTTTTCTAGCTCTTCAAAGCTGGTCTGGGTGGTTGTTAAGTTTGAGTATCAGCAGGAGATCACCTTAAAATGCCATGATCTTTTTCTTTCTTCCCTCTTACCGCAGTAGTATAAATGAGCTGTATATCTGATAAAAGTACAAGCAATCGTCTCACCCAATTTAACCTGAAGTGTGAACTTCTGGCTAATAATTTCCAGGTCTTGTAAAACTCCCTCCACACACACACACCCACACACACGCACACACACACACACACACACACAGCAGCTCACTTGCCTTAATGAGGGAGCTGACATTTCAATTTTTTTTCTTCTTCTTGTAAAATATTTGTTCTTTTTGTGTGCGTTCAATCCAAAGGTCAATACTGGATGCATTCCTCCAATTCTGCTCTGATCTTCCATCTGAGTTCTGCTTTTACTGTTCACTGTTCTTTTATTGCAGATTTCATGTTGATACACTTTTCACCATTTGATATGTAATGAATGTTTAAATGTTTTTAACCTAAATGACAGCAGTGTTCATCTATGAAGGATGTTGGCTATCAAATTGGTTTTCTAATAAGGTTCAAAATATGGCCAGTGAATAGCCTATTAATTCTAAATTATAGTTTATTGATATAAATGTATTAATTACAGATTAGAAGAACCTCACAGACTATTACAATATAATTTTGTTTTAAAAGGGCAGTACATGACCCCTTTAAAATATTTTATTTTATTTTATTTTATTTTATTTTATTTTATTTTATTTAGGGGTCAGTAAGATAACCTTTTTATTTTATTTATTTTATTTTGTAGTTGTTTGCATTTTATTTTATTTTCGCAAAGTATCAGTAATGCCAGAGATCTTAAATGAGTTAGTAAATAATTTGTTTTAATTTGATTTGTTTTATTTTGTTGTGTTTTATTTATTTTTTAATGTCACTAAGTATTAATTTTGTTTTATTTATTTTTTAATTAATTTTATTTATTTTTCAATTACTTTTATTTTTTTATTTTTTTATTTTTTTATTTATTTTATTTATTATAGATTTTTTTCACATAACTACCCATCTTCTATGCAAGTATGGATCAGCTAGAAAACTTTATTTTACTTTATATTGTTTTACTTTTGGGCGACGCGGTGGCGCAGTGGGTAGCACGTTCGCCTCACAGCAAGAAGGTCGCTGGTTCGAGCCTCGGCTGGGTCAGTTGGCATTTCTGTGTGGAGTTTGCATGTTCTCCCCGTGTTCGCGTGGGTTTCCTCCGGGTGCTCCGGTTTCCCCCACAAGTCCAAAGACATGCAGTATAGGTGAATTGGGTAAGCTAAAATTGTCCGTAGTGTATGTGTGTGGATGAGTGTGTATGAATGTTTCCCAGTGATGGGTTGCAGCTGGAAGGGCATCCGCTGCGTAAAACATATGCTGGATAAGTTGGCGGTTCATCCCGCTGTGGCGACCCCAGATTAATAAAGGGACTAAGCCGAAAAGAAAATGAATGAATGAATGTTTTACTTTTATCATTTTTTTTGGGGGGGGGGATCAGCGAGAGAACTATTTAATTTTGTTTATATTATTTTATTTTATCTTATTTTCACAAAGTATCAGTAATGTCAGACAGCTTGGATGAGTTAAAAAATTATTGTTGTATTTTATTTTATTTTGTTATATTTTATTTAGTTTTTAATGTTGCAAAGTTTTTATTTTTATTTTATTTTATGTCACATAGCTACCCATCTTCTATACAAGCTTGGATCAGCTAAAAAACTGTAGTTTACTTAATATTATTTATTTATTTATTTATTTATTTATTTATTTATATACTTATTTATTTACTTATTTACTTATTTTTTTATTTTTTTATTTTATTTTTTTATTTTTTTGCTTATTTGTTTGTTTATTTGTTTGTTTATTTGTTTATTTGATTGTTTATTTGTTTATTTGATCAGTGATTAAAAAAATATATCTTTTTATTTTATTTATATTATTTTATTTTATATTATTTTCACAAAATATCAGTAATGTCACACTGCTTGGATGAGTTAGTAAATGATTTATTTTATTTTATTTTATTTTATTTTATTTTATTTGCCCCCTCAAAAACTAAAAATAATATACAAAAAAAATAATAATAATAATAATTGAGAGAAAATACAAACAGAGAAAGAAAAACAAATAGGCTATTTTTACCTTTTTGCTTGTGTCTGCAATTTCTGATCCTTTTTTCTGTCTTTTTGCACAGGTGAAGGCGGTGGACAACGGGCGTCCTCAGCGCTGGGCGACGGCACGTCTGCACATTGAGTGGATCCGTCGTCCTCCGCCAAACCCCATCCCGCTAGCTTTCGACGAGCTACTCTACAACTTCACCATCATGGAGACCGACAGAGTGGCAGATATTGTGGGAGTGGTGTCCGCCCAGCAACAAGGCTCCGCTTCACTGTGGTTCGACATCACAGGTCAGTGATTGGCTGCTTTGAGGTCATGTGATTTTTATTGCGATTTAGATTTTTACTTTAAAGGAGTCATGAACTTGGGAGAAAATTAATTTGATATAAAAGAGGTCATAAGCTAGATTGCCATCAGCATGTGCAGTTTAAACTATCGCATGAGAAATGAGTAATGGATACACCAAATTTTGAATAGAAATTCCTTAATTCACAAAAAAAAATTCACATTCACAGTGGTTTTTGGTTGCTAGGTTACCAGTAGTTAGCTTCTCTAATGAAAAAGGGTTCATGTGGATAATGCATTTTCAAAATAAACACTGATACAGTGAAAATTACACCCACATGAACAATCAGCTGTCTCCATTATGCTTGCCTTGTTTACTGTTGGTTGCTAGGTGACCAATACTACAGTTAGCCTCTCTAATGAAAAAGGCTTAATGTGGATAATGCATTTGCCGAATAAACACTGATGTAGTGAGCATTACGTCCATGTGACCAATCAGGTGTCTCCATCAAGCTTGCCTTGTTAATTGTTGGTTGCTAGGTCACCAATACTACAGTTAGCTCTCTAACCAAAAGGATTAAAGTGGATAACATATTTGCAAAATAAAACTGATGTAGTGAACATTACACCCACCTGACCAATCAGCTGTCTCCATTAAGCTTACCTTGTTTACTATTGGTTGCTAGGTTACCAGTACTACAGTTAGCCTCTCTAATGAAAACGGGTTAATGTGGATAAAGCATTTACCGAATAAACACTGATGTAGTGAGCATTACACCCAAGTGACCAATCAGCTGTCTCCATTATGCTTACCTTGTTTACTGTTGGTTGCTAGGTTACCAATACTACAGTTAGCCTCTCTAATGAAAAAAGGTTAATGTGGATAATGCATTTTCCTATTAAACACTGATGTAGCAAACATTACACCCTAGTGACCAATAAGCTGTCTCCATTATGCTTACCTTGTTTACTGTTGGTTGCTAGGTGACCAATACTACAATTAGCCTCTCTAATGAAAAAGGATTATTGTGATTAATGTATTTGCCGAATAAACACTGATGTAGTGAACATTATACCCATGTGACCAATCAGCTGTTGCTAGGTTACCAATACTACAATCAGCCTCTCTAACCACAACTTGATGGAAACATGCCTAATTCACATTTAAACAGCAAAAAATACTGTTCATGACTCCTTTAAATTGGGATATTTTATTGCTCATGTTTGAAATTAAATGGTGCGTTTTCAGAAAAACATATCATTGATTTATGTTTAAAATGATTTTTACACTTTTTTTAAGTCTTGGTCTAGTTAAATGGATCTATTAGGAGAATTAGAGTTGGTTGGGAGTGTTTGTGGTTCACTGCATGATTTGTGGCATTGTACTGCTATCTTTTGCCATTCCACGATTGCTTGTCGCTGTCTGTATCTATGGTGACGCAAGGTTTGTATACACAAAACAACTAATGACTAAACAGTTTATTCATTTACAGTAGAAAAGACAATATATATTATATTATGTTATATTATATTATATTATATTATATTATATTATATTATATTATATTATATTGTATTATATTATATTATATTATATTTTTCCTTCGGCTTAGTCTCTATTTCAGAGGTCGCCACAGCGGAGTGAACCGCCAACTATTCCAGCATATGTTTTAGGCAGCGGATGCCCTTCCAGCTGCAACCCAGTATTGGAAAATATATTATATTATATTATATTATATTATATTATATTATATTATATTATATTATATTATATTATATTATATTATATTATATTATATTATATTTTTCCTTCGGCTTAGTCTCTATTTCAGAGGTCGCCACAGCGGAGTGAACCGCCAACTATTCCAGCATATGTTTTAGGCAGCGGATGCCCTTCCAGCTGCAACCCAGTACTGGAAAATATATTATATTATATTATATTATAATATATTATATTATATAGTAGTTTAAACTACTAAAGACCTTTTCCGCCATGGGATAAGAAAATAAAAAGGAAATTGCATCTTTTTATCTCATAATTCTAACTTTTTTTTTTTATAATTATGACCTCATTTATTGCAATTACATGTTTATTTTTTAGATATTCTTAATATAAATTTTAAACAATTCTGACTTTGTTGCTCACAATTTTTGTCCTCCTTACTTTATTTCTGACAATTATAATATATTTACTCAGAATTGCAACCTTTTTTTGTCTTGCAATTTGCAAGTTAATAGACTTTTTTAACAGTCTTTACTTTTTCCATAATTGCAATTATTTTATTGAAATTGCAAGCTTGTATGCTTATTTGCAGTTTTCATGCAAATCTGGCTTTTGTACTAAAGAATTGCCTCTTTGTTTCTCTCTGTTGCCGGTTTTGAAGCATTTTTGCAAATGTCTCATGTTTGTTTAAAAATCTCCGTTCTGCCTTATTTCTCAGAGATACGCCTTTTGGGATTTGTCTCGGATTTAAATCTCATTATTAGATTATCATTCTAAATCACAAGATTAAAACTGGCTAAATCGTGAAATATATAAACTTTTTAAAAGTCATGATTGCAAGAGCAAGAAAAAGGCGCAATTGCTTGTTTTTTGGTCCCACTTTATATTAAGTGGCCTTAACTACTATGTACTTACATCAAAATATAAATACAATGTACTTACTGTGTTCATAATGAATTACAGAACACTACTGGTGCTCTTGAGGTAGGATACGGGTTGGGTTTGGTGGTATGGGTAGGTTTAAAGTTGGGTTAAAGTGTAAAGGATGGTCAACAGTGTAATTAAAGGTGTAAGTACAGAAAATAATTACAGATGTAGTTCATTATGCTTCAGTAGGCTCATTCTGAAAACATAGCCCTATATACATTTCTGGAGATCGCGAATTATGTAGCCAGAAGTACGTATGGCTGCATTTCGTCTTTAATACGAACGCTACGGGGGCGGTATGACGCCGTTTCTTTTCGCGCTTACCAGCTGACCGCTTACCTCCGTATGGACGGCTTTCCCACTGTTACCAGTTTGACCATCAGACAAGGGCTTTTCTTTTTTTGAATTGCTTTTGAAAACTGGTTGGGTTTATGGAAGTGGGTGAGCGCTGGTCAATCGGTGCTTTTGAAAACAATATTGGTTGAGTTTAGGGAAGGAAGAGGGTGGGTCAGTCGATTGGTTAATCATTCAGTCAGTCAGCCAACAGCGGCCTCTGGTGGATTTACGCGAGAACAGCAGGCACGAATGGCACTTGTGAGAGAAATTGGAGATCTCAAAAAGCATACACAGCGACCTCTGGTGGATTCGCTAAAACAAAAACTGCAAAAAAACGTACCTCCTGGGACATATTTTGTGATCTCCAGAAATGTATATAGCGGTACATTTTCAGAATGAGCCTGGGTTGGCATGGATGTTGATCTCTGCTCTGTCGATTTTGATGTGATTTGATGTGGAATATTCAACTCTACAGTTTAACAAAGTGACTTTTAGTGACATTTTACTAGCTTGAACTAATATAATGTATATAAAGTCTGTAAAATAATAGGCACCAACCCAGAGAATATCACTTGCGTATATAAAAAATGTTAATAAAAGTCTCTTTTCTTTTAAACTTTTTAAGGTTAAAAGTTGTCAGAAGAAAGATCAAGGTCCCATAATGCAATTCAAAATGAAGAAAAATAAAAACATGAATCATAAAATACGGAAAACTGCTAATTTACAGATGTTTTTTTGCAGTGCATGCAGGTATTTAATCAAGCATAAGGCAAGGCAAGTTTATTTATATAGCACATTTCATACACAATGGTAATTCAACGTGCTTTACATAAACAAGAATAAAAGAAACAAGAAAATAAAAATGATTTAAAGAATTAAAAATGATTAAAAACAGATTAAAATGTGTTAAAACAGGTTTTAAAGGAATGAAAAAGAAAAGAAAGGCATAATAGTGCGAAGTATAAACATATATTTGCACAATAAGTACATTGTAATGAATTATTAGTTTCAGTTTGGGCACAAGGCCACTTAAGGCCACTTAATGTAAAGTGAGAGTTTTCTTTCGTTATTTTCGTATTCTGTGGCGGAAGATGAAGCAGTAATGTAGGCCATCCTGCAGTCAGATGTTGGGCTGTGGGAGAGTCAGACTGCAGCCTGCATGCCGTGTGGTGTTCAGATACCTTCTGTTTGCTTCAGCAGCACCTGCTCTGCACTCTTTCGCTGCTCGGTTTCTCCTTCTTCTCTCTTCTCTTCATTTCTCTGACCCCTCGACTCCTCTATTCTTTCCCTCTGTTGTTCTTTCTCTCTCCTCCATCCTCTCTCACTCTCTCTGTTTTTCGAAATGCTTCGTATGGGAAGGTCCACGCTCTTTCCGTGAGATGTTCTATATACTCCAGACCGCTTGCGGCAGGAACTGTTCTACAGAAGGTATCTTTACCAGTTCAGCCGAACTATTATTTTCTCTTTTCTTTCTCTCAACTCTTTTCTGTCACTTTTTCTTTTTGTGGTTGTTTTTCTTTCTTTCTCTTTTTAGTTTTAGTGTTGTCTTCTCATAAATCTGTCAAGTCTCTCTCTCTCCTTCTTGTCTGCATGTCCAGGGCTCGACGATAAGCATTTTGTTGACTGTTTGAACTGCAAAAACTACTTTAATACAAAATATATATATCAAATGCATGTAAAAACTCAGTACTAAAACAAGAACAAATAAATATATTATGCAAATTACAACAGAACAGAGATACAAAAGAAATAAACAATGCTTAAGGCCTTTCACGTTTGACATAGTAAAATAAATACTGTAATAATGTATAATAAATATATACATACATACAGCATATATGAGTACACCCCTCACAAATCTATCTTTTAAATTAATATATTTTTGGATATACATTAAGTTAGTCAGTACTGAAGCCAAATCTGGAGCTTATCTAACAAAATAACGTATGATAATGGTCCAAAAATTTGTACACAAAAATTTTTATGTTATAGAAACCAAAGATAATATAAAATTGTGTTGAAATGTTGTAATTTGTATTTTTTTTTCTCCAATATTTCACTTGGATTTAAATGTATTATCTTTCTATTTCTAAATACGTTCGCTGACTGAAATATTATTTTGATAAATATATCTGTTTACATATATCTGTTACAAGTCATTGTTAATGAATGCTACAGCATACTGTAGTAACTATAGTCAACTGATAAACTCTAATAATTACTGGTGTATACTTTAGTTTTTACTACAGTAAACAGTGGTGTATTGTAGTGAAATATACCATAGCTGTGAAAAACTACAGTATTGGGTGATTTGTTAATATAACTAGAGTCGTTGTGTTACCATAGCAACTGTAAATTCAATGACCATATTCTGCGATGCGGAAATGTGCTCGGTTTTTGCGATTGTTTTAGAACTTGCGATTCAGTTGCCTATTGGAGAAATGACTAGGAATAATAAACGGCAGGAAACGGTCAAACTACTTCCTCAACAAACAAGTGTGTTTCATGACTAAACATAAAAAGTAGAATAATATAATAAGAAAATATCAGTTTGAAACATCAAGCAGCACAATGAGCCATTTTTAACGTATAATAATCAATGGAAGTGAATGAGACCGTAAGTCTCGAGCCAAAAAGCTTCCAATGGCTGCAACCGCTCATACGTGAAGAATAAGGTCAATAGTATGGTTCAAAACACTATAGCATTTGCTTTAAATTACTGTGGTATTTTTTGATGTTATTCAGCTTCTAAAAATGAATAATCTAATGTAAAAAAAAAAACACTGTTTTCGCTGTATAAATGAAATTTAGTTTTAAAGCTACAAAAATAATTTAGTCGACAGCAAAGTGAACATCTCTCTTTGTCATTGGATTCACATTAGCAGCACAGACAGTATCAGGTTTATCGGGCTGCTGTCACTTTAAGACCTCACGCACAGAACTAATATACTGATGCACATGTGCTTTCACTTCAGTCAAAAAACACTGTTTTAATGAGTTTTTTCACTTAATTGTGTATCTCTTTCTCCATTTAAGTGAACCCAGTGTGGGATTTACACCCTTTCTCAAACTCTTTGTGCTCACAGAAAAAATAATAGTGCATTTAATATTTTTTTTATCTTATCGCACTTGAATGTTTAAATTGACTTAACATGGCTTAAAAACTTTAAAAGTGATAAACTTTAGTAACCCTCTCAGACATCGTGAGTGTTGAATTTAGCTTTCTTATCCTGATTGAATGAACTAAAATCTCATGAAAGTTTACTATGGCTTAAGAAGGCTTTAAAACAGCTGCAAATTATAAACTTGTGTCACTTATTTTATCAACTTTCCTGCTGACTACAATCATTTTTCCTTACTGTCGAGCCCTGATGTCTGTTTTTATCTTGACCTTTCTTTCTCTTTTCTACCTGTCCTTCTGCTTTCTATCTGTCTTTGTTTTCTAGCTGTCTTTCTGTTTTCTAGCTGTCTTTCTAACTCTTTTTCTATCCATGCCTGTAACACTTTACTTGAAATGGTTTTCATAAGGCTGTCATGAAACCTTTATAATCTAGATATGACACATGTCAATAATATGACAACTTAATGACAATTAATGACAACTGTCATTAAGTGTCATTCACTAAGTTATATCATTTTAAATGCAAAAGTAACAATGGTTGAGATGTATTTGTTATGACAACTTGACCTAAACACATCATAACCTGTCTTTGTCATGACAATTTGACATAACCAAGACAATAACATGTCATAAATCAGTCATAAACATGATTGTCATGATGCCATTATAATTGTGTCATGAATATTTTTCTGATCACCTTTTTTTGGTGGAGCAAACTGAATTTGTGATTAATATTTCTCATTAAAAGTGTGAAATAATTTTATAACTTCATCAGTAATGTTTAATAATATCTAATGATGTTTTTATAACACATTTCATTCGCACCACTGAAGTTGAGGTCAATAAAAATGTTAATGACACTGTCATAGTATTCATGACACAATTATAATGCCTCATGATAATCATGTTTATGACAGGTTTATGAGTTAGTTATGGTGTCTTCATTGCAAAAAAAATTGTATTGCTTGTCTTACTTACTTTCTTACTTTTGTCTTGTTTCTAGTCCAAGTATCTAAATATTCTTAAATCAAGAAGCATTTTCTAGACAAGCAAATCATATTGTCTTATTTTAAGAAATAAATTGCCAAAATCAAGTGAGTTTTTCCTTAAAACAAGCTAAATAATCTGCCAGCGGGGTATGAAAAGTAATCTTATGTCAAAATGAAAAACAAGATTATTTTGCTTACCCTATTGGCAGATTATTTTGCTTGTTTTAATGAAAAACTCACTTAATTTTGGCATATTATTTCTTAAAACAAGACTATATTTTAGAAAATGCTTCTTGATTTAAAGGGGTGGTCCACTACGATATCCTATTTGAAACTTTAGTTGATGTGTAATGTAGCTGTGTGAACATAAATAACATCTCTGAATGTAATATGCTCAAAGTTCAATGCAAAGGGAGACATTGGCTTTTGCAGAGTTAGCTTAGCAAAGCCTACAGTGAACGTATTTGGGGACTCCAAAAAAAAAACATCCGGGCTAGTGAGATCACAAATGCTTCAGGTTACGCGCATTCACCATGCACATACACTCCGCGCAGCAACAGGGCATGGCCAGAGGCGCTGTAATGTTATAGCAGAGAAAGCTAAAATGCCGTCCAAACGCTGCTATTTCCACAGAGCTTGTACTGTTGCTGTATTTGGGCTTCCAAAGGACACGACACAAAGAGAGAAGTGCTTACAATTTAATTTTAATTATGTTCCAGAGAATTATAAAAAATATATAGCTAGCATTTGACAAAGGACAGCTTCTAGAATCTCTCCAAGTTCAGTGCTGGATTCGGTTAAAACTCCTCTAACCGACGAAGCTGTGGATTGTGAGCCACAACCTGTAAGTATTTTTATTTATTAAAATTGATCAACTACAGGCACAGATTCTAGCGTTAACGGTATGCTGTAGCGAGGACGTAAACAAGGATGTAAACAACGGCAAATGCTGTTTCGCACTGCTAACAATTTAGCTACAAATTCGTATTTATCAGTCAAACCGCTGTAAACAGCCACAATCTTCAGCAGCGATGCAGTGTCTCTCTATGCGGACGCTTTCAGTGTCTCTTTATGTGGACAATTTTTTTCTCTCTCTATGCAGCCGCTTTCCGTGCGTTCTACATCTCAAATAACAAACTCGCAAAAGATATGAGAACGTTTTTATTTTACTTAAACATGCTTATTCCGAATGTATGTGAAAGACACTTGTCCGATTTAATTTTAGACTGACAGTGTTTACACATCACAAAAGCGCGCGCTTGTAGGGGCGTGACGTGGTGACGGAGCCGATCCGCAAATCACAGCACATTATGTTAGCTGACCAATCAGAGCCTCTTGAGGGTGGGCCTTTCAGAGGAAGTAGGAAATATGACAGTGGTTTTCATGTTAGCTGAGTAGCTGTATATAATCAAAGTAAGATATATGAAAAAATTATGTGATTTTCCACAATTGAAGCATGAGCACACATTGCTTTGCATCTTATAAACACAACCAAGCCTTAAAATACATTGTGGACCACCCCTTTAAGAATTTTGGGATATTTGGACTAGAAACAAGACAAAAGCTCTAAGTAAGAAAAGTGTTTTTAATGTCATTGTCATGACAAAGACAGGTTGTGATATATTTGGTTATGTCAAGTTGTCATAACAAAGACATCTCAAACAACGTCACCTTTGTATTTAAAATAGGCGAATGACACTTGATGACAGTTTTCATAAAATATCATTCATATTTATGCCATGTGTCATGTCAAGATGATAAAGGTGTCTGATGAAACACCCCCTAAATAAGTAAAATGTTACCCCATTCGCTCACTTTCTATGTTTTCTGTTTGTCTTGTTGTGTCTATGTGTCTCTTTCTTTCTTCTCCTGTCTTTTTCCTCTTTTTGTCTGTCTCTCTCTCTCTCTCTCTCTTTCTTTAAATATTGATCTAAATGGACATAAGTTCAGCAGAACTGCTCTTGCTCTGTTGCTGTTTAACCATCAGCTGCCTCTGCTTCTTCATCTTTTGGTGTTGTGCTGTATTGCTTTAACGTGATTGGTTGGGATGTGAATCTGGGGGCGTGTCTCTCCGTACAAATGTATTATAAATGTGTGTGCAGTTATTAATGTATGCATGTGTGTGTGCTGCTGCTTAGTGATGTTGATAATGGTTTATTTGGTGCTTCCATCCGTGTGTGTGTGTGTGTGTGTGTGTGTGTGTGTGTGTGTGTGTGTGTGTGTGTGTGTGTGTATGATCTACCTAAATGCCTTCTGGCCCTCAGCCTTATCATCTGCGGCCTGATTAAATGCGTCATTAAGCAGCCAATGGAGCGTGGCTAAAGGTCAGAGGTCAGCTTGGGGTCAGCTGGTTAGGCGCGAGGGTGGACACTGATGAATGAAAGGTGTGTGTTTGCGTGTGTAAGTCTATCTCTCCACCAGGTGTTACAGCAACAGGCGGCACAAGATGATTAATGCGCGCTGTGTAGAGCGAGTGTGTGTGAGCATGTGTGAAGAGGGAGCAGAACGGCCTGCCAAAACACACTTTCACCTCTGTTCACACACGCAGGGGTTCGAACACACTCATGCAGCAGCTTGAACTACGTCTTAAAGTAATACACAACCTCTAAGTGACTGTTCTGTCATCATTTACTCACCCGTGTACTGTTTCAAACCAGATAAAAAAAAATATATATATATATAATTAAAATTATTAGGAACATTATTAATTATATACTAATATATTAAAATAGTTTTAATTTTTACAATAAATTATATTGTAAAAAATCTTACACATTTTTGGCATATTTAAGAATACATAAAAGTAAAAATAAAGCAATTTTAATAAAATCAATAATGATCATATTATATATAATTATTCATTCATTCATTTTCTTTTCGGCTTAGTCCCTTTATTAATTGGGGTCGCCACAGCGGAATGAACCGCCAACTTATCCAGCATATCCACGCTAACACGGGGAGAACATGCAAACTCCACACAGAAACGGCAACTGACCCAGCCGAGGCTCGAACCAGCGACCTTCTTGCTGTGAGGCGAATGTGCTGCGCCACCGTGCAGCCCTATTATTGTTATTACTATTATTATTATTGTTATTATTATTATTATTAGCATAAATGTTGAAATCTTTTTGCGGACACCGAAACAATTGGGTGCAGCAAAGGCACAGGTAGCAGAACATTTATTATTAAATCCAAAATGATAGCAAAGACAGGGTAAAACCAGCCTAGGAACTCAGGAAAAACAACATAACCACATTCCCCAAACAACATACAAAGACAGGAAAAATGGTCTTTTATACACAGGGGCTAACAAGCTAACAAGGGAATGAGAGGGAGGAGGCAAAGGCTGGATCGGAATGCTTAGGAAGCTGACTTGTTTACTCACAGCCCAATCAACCAGTGACCCTGGAGGAAGCGTTTGTGCACGAAGGCACCTTGTAAAACCAATTTCAAGACAGACTTTTGAGACAACAGAATGGTTTAATCACGTATAACAAAATAGAAAGAGTTTTGATGATAACTAAGGGGAAATTTGCTTACTACAACAGTAACCTCTTACTAGAAATACTATCAAAAGTGAAAAATGTTGATCAAAAACTCATAAATTGACACCCAATGGAATTTTTTTTTTTTTTTT
>CAIGQV010019070.1:4991870-5013298 GCA_903798115.1 Danio jaintianensis | reverse complement strand
GTGTGTGTGTGTGTGTTTATATGTGTGTATATGGTTATCTCTTTGCATGTGTGTGTGTGCATGTTTATCATTGTGTATGTGTACACAATTATCTTTTTTGTGTGTGCACGCATGTTTGTGTGTGCACTTTTATCTTTTTGTGTGTGTGCACATTTGCACATTTATCTTTTTGTGTATGTGTGTGTATTTTTCTGTGTGTGTACGTGGTTTCTTTTTGAGTGTGTGTGTGTGTGTGTGCGGACATTTATCTGTGTGAGTACATGTTTTTCTATTTGTGTGTGTGCTCATTTATCTGTGTGTACACTGTTATCTTTATGTGTGTACACATTTATCTTTATGTGTGTGTTGTGTGTGTGTGTGCACATTTATATGTGTGTGTACACGTTTATCTTTTTGTGTGTGCGCATGTGTGCACGTTTATCTGTGTACACATTTATCATTGTGTGTGTATGTGCACATTTTTTGTGTCTGCACATTTATCTGTCTGTGCATACAATTGTGTGCGCACGTGTGTGTGTATGCGCGCGTGTGTGTGCGTGTGCACATTTATCTGTGTGTGTGCACGTGTGGGGGGTGTTACACATGGTATATGTGCATGTTTTATGTGTGCGTTGAATATGTGGAGTGTGTATAATGTGTTTTATATGTTGTATAGGTAGGTTGTGTGTATTTTGATTGTTTGCCTCCATTATACATGGGAAATGAATATTGTACGTGTTTGTGCACTGCAAATGTACAGTGTGTGCGTATTTGTGTGCGTTATACATGGGATATGTGTGTTGTGTGTTCATCGCTAATGTGGTGTATGTGGTGTGTATTTGAAAGAGTGTGTGTGTGTGTGTGTGTGTGTGTGTGTGTGTGTGTGTGCGTGCGTGCGTGCGTGCGTGCGTGTGTGTGTGGATATATTGAGGAAATCCCTTCCCTCTTGAAAACCCTGTATCGCCCCCATCTGGTGAACTCAAGTACTGCAGCTCAGTGATTTTGAATGTGTGTGTTATATCTATCTGTATATGTGTGTGTGTGTGTTTGTGTGTGTAAGAGATGTATGTGTAGCGTATTGAGAGTTCTTGTGTGTAATGGTGTTTTCTGTCTGGGTGTAAGGCGGAGATGTGGACACTATGTTTGACGTTGAGAAAGGTGTGGGCACCATCGTCATCGCTAAACCTCTGGACGCCGAGCAGAGATCCTTTTACAACCTGACGCTGGAGGTTACAGACGGCACTAATGTGGCAAACACTCAGGTAACTGTTTATTTAAGAATTAAATATTAATATTACTTTCTGTGTTTATTGTGTCTGTGCGTGTGTGCGCGTGTTTGCATTTAATATATACATATGTACTCAAAAATGACATAAATTTTTCATCAATTTAAAATGAGCTGAAACAACATAATTCTTGAGTTTTTAGGGACAACTTAATTTTTTTATGTCCAATCCACTTAAATTTGTAAAAACTAATAAGTCAACTTAATTTCTTCAGGTTGTCCCAACACAAATCGATTGTGTGGAAGCCTGCATTTTTACAGTGTGT
The DNA here is from genome assembly GCA_903798115.1 of Danio jaintianensis. NCBI lineage: Eukaryota > Metazoa > Chordata > Actinopteri > Cypriniformes > Danionidae > Danio > Danio jaintianensis. Next base: position 5,011,768 of record CAIGQV010019070.1, on the reverse strand, counting down.
GTGTGCTTGTGTTTATAATAAGAAGCATTTCCCTCCACACCTATTTTGAATATATACTGCTCAAAAAAATAAAGGGAACACTTGGAGTTACATTGTGTTGTTTAAGTGTAAAAGTGCTTTATTTTTTGTATTATGTATATATTATATTTCAATAGATATTATGTATATTTATGGTTTGTTTTAGATTAAATGTAAATAATTAGTTATCTCATTAATGTTTATGTAGCATTTCCCTCTGTACACAAATATTTTACGTTTATATTATGTATTAATAACAATTTTAGATGTATATAAAATGTATTGAGATATTTAAATGTATTATTTAGAATAATTATATTTATATTAATTCATCTTTATATATTATATCATATTATATATTTATACAATTATATTACATCTTTATCTATAATATATATAACAATGTATACATTTACAATAATATTGATAACTTTTGTTTTATTAATAATTCATTCATTCATTTTCTTTTCGGCTTAGTCCCTTTATTAATCTGGGGTCGCCACAGCGGAATGAACCGCCAACTTATCCAGCATATGTTTTACGCAGCGGATGCCCTTCCAACTGCAACCCATCACTGGGAAACATCCATACACACTCATTCACACACATACACTACGGACAATTTAGCTTACCCAATTCACCTATAGCGCATGTCTTTGGACTTGTGGGGGAAACCGGAGCACCCGGAGGAAACCCACGCCAATACGGGGAGAACATGCAAACTCCACACAGAAATGCCAACTGACCCAGCCGAGGCTCGAACCAGCGACCTTCTTGCTGTGAGGCGATTGTGCTACCCACTGTGCCACCGCGTCGCCTTTTATTAATAATATTAATTCATATTTAAAATCAAAGTATTATTAGTATAAAAATATTTTACATTTATATACTAATTACAATTTTAAATGTATATAAAATGTATTGAGAAATTTAAATGTATTATTTAGAATAATTATATTAATATTAATTCATCTTTATTCATAAATCATATTATATTATATTATATTATATTATATTATACACATTTATATTACAATATTAAATATATAATATTATATATAGCAATGTATACATTTAAATTAATATATTTAACTTTTGTTTTATTATTAATAATATTAATTAATATTTAAATCAGCTATATATGAATAATATTTAAGTATCTATACTAATTATATCAGCAGTCCTCTCCTCTTCTAGTCAGTATTTTATATTAATATTAAATATTTCATTTATATTAATTAATTTTTATAGGCACTCTCATATGACCTGCATGCGTTTTACGTGTGTGTGTGTGTGCGTGCATGCATGCATGCGTGTGTGTTTAAAGTTTAAGGTTTATTTATTTCCTGCATAGCAATACCAAGATTGAGTTATTGCATAAATTATATCAATATGTCAGTACAAAAATGCCAAAAAAGCTAAATAAATGAAATATGAATACAAAAAACATAAGCCATTCATACACAACCTGCATTCTGTGTGTGTATGTGTGTTTCTGTGTACGTGTGTGTTCACTGAACTCTTGCTTTTGTGATTTTGTGCGGTGCTTTCTTAGATTTTGTCCAGGCATTATCTTTAAAAGGCCGCCTAATATTCCCTCCTGTCTTCTGGAGCAGCTTTTGTTGGCTTTCAGACCCGTTTGATGCCTAGCAGTGTCCAGGGAAGAATCTCACAGGGTTTCAGAGCAGACTTTCCAGTGTTTGTGCTCCTGACAGCTGCTGTTCAGTGGATGATTGATGCTGATGTTTGATGCTGAGGGTTTGATTAATAATGTCTGTCATCATCATCATCCCGGATTGCCATACAGGCTCCCATCGGATTGAAAGCTTTGTTATCATGGACACAGGCCTTCGCAGTGTAATGTGTCCGTGAAGGTCAGAGATTGAAGGACACGATCCGTCCTCAACAGGAAGAAATGTAGGAGAGTGTGGTGACAAATGAATGATCCGTCTGTTTGTTTAAAGCCCGGCTCTCACTGTGCAATTTTTAATAATCCTAAACGATTGTAGCAGGTCAGGCTGCATGAACATGACTCCCAAGATCTCATAATGTCATAATGTCCGACTGAACGACAATAAACACGCCAAATATGGACACGCAAGAAAAGTTTGACGTCAAATATCCGTGACCCCTTCACTATTCTGTGTTGTAAAATGTTACCTCATGGCAAACGTAAACAAACTATAGCAGTAGTTTAATAAATTAGTGATTATGAATTTAGTAATTCTTTAATAGCATAATACACTCTCAGAAATAAAGGTTTAAAACCTGTGACTGGGACCTTAAACCTACACATTGGTACATTAAATTACAATGTTGTAATTTAGGGTACACTTATGTACTTTTAAGATATTATGAGGTACACATTTGTACTTTTTAGGTATTAATATGTTTCATTAATAAGGGCGACACGGTGGATCAGTGGTTAGCACTGTCGCCTCACAGCAAGAAGGTCGCTAGTTCGAGTCCCAGCTGGACCACTTGGCATTTCTGTGTGGAGTTTGCATGTTCTCCCCATGTTGGCGTGGGTTTCCTCCGGGTGATCCGGTTTCCCCCACAGTCCAAACACATGCGCTATAGGTGAATTGAATAAGCTAAATTGCCCGTAGTGTATGAGTGTGTGTTAATGAGTGTGTTTGGGTGTTTCCCAGTACTGTGTTGCGGCTGGAAGGGCATCCGCTGCATGAAACATATACTGGATAAGTTGGCGGTTCATTCCGAATGGTGACCCCTGATAAATAAAGGGACTAAGCAGAAGGAAAATGAATGAATGAATGTACCATTAAGATACAAAAGTGTACCTTTAGCAAAGGTACCACCCCAGTGACAGGTTTTGTACCTTCGTTTCTGAGAGTGTATAAACCAAAAAAAAACTGTTTTGACATTTACTCGTGCCGTTTTGAATTTGTTGCGCTAATTTCACCATTGAATTCTGCACTCCTATTGGTTCTTCATTTGACGCTCATTGCAGCTGAAGTTCATCTATTCATTTGAATTGAGAAAACTCTCTTGATAGATATTTTGAGCACTGTTTAGTCAAGCAGAACATTAAAGTACATGTGAAATCTAAATTTATAATGTTTATTTCGCTAGCACACATTGTTATTCTTTAGGTGAACAACTAATCCATGCAAGTTAATCCAATAAAAAAAAAAGTTTCCTTTGGTGATCTTTAATCGAAATCTGAACATTTGCTTCTGCATTTGCAGTGGCAGTCCTGACGATGTCAGTTTGATGCTTCAGCCACCATATTCTTAACCACACCCCTCTTACCGTTATTTGCTATGAGGGAATGATGCGCAAAAAGAAAGCCCCGCCCCCACCCCAAAATCAGTCATACACTCAGAAAATGACTTTTGCTGCTTGTTCAAGCTACTTATTTAAAATGAGTTGAAACAACACAGCTCTTAAGGTTTTTTAAGGGGACAACTCAATTGTTTTATGTTCAATCCACTTATATTTGGAAAAACGATTAATGTAATGTGTATTTATATAGCGCATTTATCGTGTATGGCCATACACCCAAAGCGCTTCACAACCCTTTTGGGAGGGGTTCTCTCCTCACCACCACCAGTGTGCAGCATCCACTTGGATGATGTGACGGCAGCCACAGGACAATGGCGCCAGTGCGCTCACCACACTCCAGCTATTGGTGGAGTGGGGAGACAGTGATAGAGCCAATTCAGTAGATGATTGGGAGGCCATGATCGGTAAGGGCCGATGGGGTAGGAGTTTGGCCAGGACACTGTGGTTACACCCTATACTCTCTACGAGAAGTGCCATGGGATTTTTAATGACCACATAGAGTCAGGACCTCGGTTTAACGTCTCATCCGAAAGATTAAGTAAACTCAAGCATTTTTTGTTGGGACAACATGAAGGAATCCTGTGGAAGCTAGCATTTTTTACAGTGAGGGTAACAAGGGTTTTATTCATGCATCATCTGAAATAATATGCCAAATAATGTTCTTTCCACTGATCTATGGTTTGTTACTGTAGGAATGGACAATATTTGGCTGAGATACAACTATTTGAAAATTTTAATCTGTCTAAATGAAGTACTTGGCAGTGCATATTACTGAGCTAAAATTAAGTTTTTATATACTTACAGTAGGAAACATCTTATTGGAACATGAGCTTAACTTTATATCCCAATGATATATCCTAATATCCTAATGATATAAATGATATATATACTAATTTTCACCAACATTGCCAAATTATACCCTTGCAACTTAACACTAGTCTTGTGGTTCAGGGTCACATATATTGTTCGCTTTTACCATCTGATAAAGCATTTATACCTGGATATTGTGGCATGTGATGTCAAATTTAAACAAGTATGTTGTTTTAACCTTTTAATCTTTTGCTTAAACTTTTATTGACACCCCTATGAATTTATATGAGCAAAATATGAGGAACAGGTAAATTGTAAACATGACCTCTTGTTTCATAGGGCTGTAAATATGAAGGAACACACGGACTAAACTCACTCATTTATCGTTTAGCACAAGGACCAAAGAACAAAGCTGTGATGGAATAAAAAGAGAATGTAGATATAAAAAAAAACACAGAATTGCCCATTTCCATCCATCAGGCCAAAGATTAATAAATTCCAGTCAACTGAAAGTGTTATGAATCAGCCCGGAATGACACGTGTGTTTATCTTGTCTCAAAATACTGTCAGGAGGACAAAAAAAATCTCTAAGAATCCCAGCTGGGGAATTGTTGAAGTTAGCCGGGTCTCCGGGTTCAGAAAGTCTCGATGTGACATACATCAACACAAATACTTTTGAAAGCCTTTAATCTCATTCAGAAACAAACTAAAGCATCTTCAGCTTTTGGTCATGTTTTGAAAAAAACGATAAACAATGAAAATAATAATAATCTCAAATTTACCAAGAGTGCCAATATTAGTTGAGACCACTGTACAACATTGTAAACCCAAAAGAACTCCCATTCAAATTTAGTATGAAGCAGCACTTTGCAAACACATACACACATTTGGGTTTCTGTGGTTTATGAGGACTCTTTGTAGGCGTAATGTATTTCATATTGTAAAAAATGCTTATTATAGGGCCTAACCCTACCCCTAAACCCAACCCTCACAGAAAACCTGTGGCAAATTTGTAGGTGAAAAGACGCTGTTAAGTATGAGTTTAACAGTTTTGAATTATGAAGACATTCATTTCATTCATTCATTCATTCCATCATTTTCATTCGGCTTAGTCCCTGATTTGTCAGGGGTCACCACAGCGGAATGAACTGTCAACTTATCCAGCATATGTTTTACACAGCGGATGCCCTTCTAGCCACAACCCAGTAATGGGAAACACCCATACACTCTCACATTCACCCACACACTACGGACAATTTAGTTTCTTCAATTCACCTATAGCACATGTCTTTGGACTGTGGGGGAAACCGGAGCACCCGGAGGAAACCCACGCCAACATGGGGAGAACATGCAAACTCCACACAGAAACGGCAACTGACCCAGACGGGGCTCGACCCAGCGACCTTCTTGCTGTAAGGCGACAGTGCTAACCACTAAGCCATCTTTCCGCCAATTATGAAGACATGTCCTCATAAACCACCTTAATGTTGTAATACCTAGGACATACCCATGTCATTATACAAATGTATGTCCTGATACACACTGAAAATTCAGTACACTCACACACACAATCTGTTCCATGCAGATTCACTTATTTAACGATACAAATCACACACACGTGTGAAGAAAGGAGGAGTGCCTGAGGAAGAGTCAGAGAAAGGACAAATGGAAAAGAGATGATGAAAGCGACAGTGTTTCTCTCTCTAAGACTTGTTCTTTATTTAGAAAGCACCGTTTCTCTCTCACTTTCAAACTCAAATATACATTCATTCACCGTGTATAACACACACACACACACACACACACACACACACACACACACACACACAGATGGAGCTCAGCGTGTTTCTGTGAGGGCGAGTGTGAGACGGAAGTGCACGTCTGTTATTACTTTATAATTAGATCAGACGACATGCATGTGTGAATGCTGACACTGCCTTCCACTGCTGGGACTGCTAGGACAACTTAGAGACAAAAGATTTTTTGTCTGTCAAATTATCAGTCAATTTGCTTAGATTTCAGTGTCCATACAATTTCGATTTTGTTCATGCTTTTATGGTTCTTGTTTGGGATTTTCTTGAAGCTTGTTTCTTTTTTATCAGTATCGATCAGAGAACTTCAATCACTTAGAGTTGCGTTAGACCTGAAATGAAGAACATTTACAAACATGTCAGTCAATACAAAGGTGCCTGTTACTTACGCTCTCTGAAATAAAGGGACAAAAGCTGTCACTGGGGCAATACCCTTGAAAAGGTACATATTAATACCTAAAAAGTACAAAGTGTATCTTTTACAATTTTTAGGTACTAAAATGTACCTTTAACATGCACGTAATTCAGTTTTAATGATTGAACATGATTCTGTCCAAAAAGCATAGAGTTCTTAATATAGATTTTGTTATTATTTTCAATATAGGCTCATTCTGAAAATGTAGCTTCTGGAGATCGCGAATTATGTAGCCAGAAGTACGTATGGCTGCATTTTGTCTTTAAAATGAGCGCTATGGGGCGGTATGACGCCGTTCCTTTTCGCGCTTACCAGCTGACCGCTTACCTCCATATGGACAGCTTTCCCGCTGTTACCAGTTTGTTAGTGGCTCGCCGCATATGTCAGCGGACTTGAGACATAGAGAGAAGTTGAATACGTCGACAGGGTTCGAGTCCGGCGAAGAACGGTTCCACAAAGCGGGTAAGACAAAAACAGAAGCCAAAAAATAAAATACGCAAGTAAATAACAGGGTGAGAATGTGGTAAAATCTGAAAACGTAGTAAAAATCAAGCGAGGGCATTTTTTGTTTTTTTGTTTTTTTTAAAACTTTCAGTTGGGTTTAGGGAAGTGGGTGGGCGCTGGTCAATCTGTGCTTTTAAAAACACTGTCGGTTGGGTTTAGGGAAGGAGGAGGGTGGGTCAGTCGATTGGGCAGTTAGTCAGACGACAGCGGCTTCTGGTGGATTTCCGTGAGAACAGCAGGTGCGAATGGCACTTGTGAGAGAAATTAGAGGTCTCAAAAAGCATACGCAGCGGCCTCTGGTGGATTCGCGAATACAAAAACTGCAAAAAACGAACCTCCTGGTACGTATTTGGCACTCTCCAGAAATGTATATAGGGGTACGCTTCCAGAATGAGCCTGGGTTGATTATTTTATAGTGTTAATTATAATTTTAGTGAAGGCAGCATTTATAATTTTTATTTATTAATTTTTTTATTCAATTTCAGCTTTATTTCTGTTCATGAAATATAACAATATTGAATTTGTTTTTAGTATTTAAAGGAACCCTTAAAAAAAAGAAGATTCTGTCATATTTTACTTAAACTCCAGTTTCTTTATTCTGTTGAAAACAAAGGAAGAATTTCTGAAGAATGTTGGGAAAAAACACAGCCATTGACCTCCATGGTATTTTTTGTTCCTACTATGGATGTAAAAAGCTGCTTTTTCCAACATTCTTCTGAATATCTTGTTTTGTTTTCAAAAGAAGAAAGAAATTCATAAAAGTTTAGAACCACTTGAGTGTGAGTAAATATAAATGAAAGGCAACATGCTAACAACTATTCAGCACAAATCTTCGCACATTAGCAACAACCAAGCAGATATCTGATAATATGCATGCAACCTCCCAAAAACAGCTACAAGAAGCAACACATAGCAAAGTGTTAACAAAGATTCTAAACATAAGCAACCTGAGAAACCTGAGAAAAGCTATGCAGAACATTCTTAGCAAAATGCAAACCACTATTTGATCATTTGCTTGCAGTCTCCACAAAACAGCTATGAAATGCAAATGTATAGCAACATGCTAATAAAGAAATGATTCAGAATATCTAGTTTTGTTTTCAACAGAAGAAAGAAATTTATAAACATTTAGAACCACTTGAGTGTGAGTAAATGTAAATGAAGACGTGAGCTTCATACAGGTGAGTGGGCTTGACAAACCACCTGTAGAAATGCACTAAAAGTTATTTTGTATAATTAGCACTTCTCGTGTGTATTGCCTCTTATTGAATCACTGAATGCCTCCTCAATTGTACTGTAAGTCACTTTGGACAAAAGCATCTGCTAAATGACTGAATGTATTGTAATGTAAATGGGAGACATATCCCTTTAATAGAAATACGAATAGTCATACCCTGATTTCAAATGTTAGTAATTTAGCCTAAACTGCATTTTTTTGCGTTCTAAACTGAAAACAACTTGCAGTGATATTAATTTTCTCAAGATGCATAAGATAAATTTGATAAAAACAGCTCAAATCCCCTGATTTAACTGGCTGGTTCGTCCAATACAGTTCAGTATTTCAAAAATCTACCTCAGACTCATTGTGCAGACAATAATCTCACTGTATAACTACAATTAATGACAAAAATAATGTTTGGAAATGTAAATTAATATTTCAAACTTACATGCTACAGAAAGAATATAGAAAAACCAACTTTAAACCTTTTTTTTATGAAAAAACTAGTGGCCCAAGACTTTTCCACAGTACTGTATATGGCTTCTGAGAAAGTCTCATGTTGAATTATCAGTGATTTCATTTTGACTGTTTCTTCACAGGTTCACATCACTGTTCTAGACAACAACGACAACCCTCCGGTTTTCTCCCAGCCCACCTATGACATCACGATCACGGAGGACACGCTGCCAGACACGGAGGTGGTTCAGGTGTTGGCGTCGGACCGAGACGAGCGCCACCGCCTGACCTTCAGCCTCCAGAGCAGCGTCGACCCCAGCAGCATGAGGCTTTTCCGCATCGACCCTAACAGCGGAGTCATTTATACAGCCCGCAGACTCGACCACGAGAGCCGGACGCAGCACATCCTCACCATCATGGTAATTCACATCAAGACAGAACTGACAGAGTGCAGAGATAATATGGAAATACCACATATGCATTACGGTGACATTAATGTGTTGTCTCAGCATACTAAGTGAATAGAAGCATATCAACAAATTCCCAAAACACGCTAGAAGCACAAAGCAAGATGCTAAGCTATTGAGAACGTCTTCACGTCTTAGTAATAACCAAACAACTGTGTGGTAATTTGTTAGCAACCTAACAAAAAACACTACAAAAACCAGCCTTGGCTCTATCCTGGTAGCTATCAAAGCAAATAGCAACATGTTAACTGAACATATGTTAGCTTCCAAAAACACAGAGTAACACCTAAGTAACAGTCATCTAGAACTCCATAGCAATGTGCTAACAACTATTCATCTTTACATCTTTATTTATATCTTTACACATTAGCAATAACCAAACAACTATCTTATAATATGCTTGCAACCTCCCAAAAACAGCTAAAAACACTACAAAAACCAGCCTTGGGTCTGTCCTAGCAGCAATCAAAACAAATAGCAACACGCTAACAGAGCATGTTAGCTTTCAAAACACCCAGCAACTACCTAGCTACATGCTATCAACTTTTCTGAATACCTAAGCAACAGTCATCCAGAACTCCATAGCAACATGTTAATAACTATTCAGAACATATATCTTTACACATTAGCAATAGGCAAACAACTATCTGATAATATGCTTTCAACCTCCCAAAAGCAGGTAAAAACACTACAAAAAGCAGCATTGGGCCTGTCCTAGCAGTAATCAAAACAAATAGCAACACGCTAACAAAGCATATGTTAGCTTTCAAAACACCCAGCAACTACATAGCTACATGCTATCAACTTTTCTGAACACCTAAGCAACAGTCATCCAGAACTCCATAGCAAGATGATAATATCTACTCAGTACCTATCTTTACACATTAGCAATAGGCAAACAACTATCTGATAATATGCATGCACCCTGCCAAAAACAACTACGAAAAGCAAACACATAGCAACATGCTAACAACGATTCTGAACATGAGCAACCTAATAGTATCCTTCAAAACACAATAGCAATATGCTAACAGCTATATAGAATATTTAGACTTCTTAGCAATAACCAAACAACTATTTGATAGTTTGCTTGCAGTCTCCACAAAACAGCTACAAAAAGCAAACAAATAGCAAACATGCTAACACAGATTCTTCCAAAACACAGTAGCAAAATGCTAAAAGCTATAAAAAAACATTTTAACATCTTAGCAGTAATGCAACTATGTAGTAATATATTACCTTCCAAACACCCAAGTAACTAACTAGCAATGTGCTACTCCTAACACCTTAGCAACAGACATCCAAAATACCAAATTCACATGCTAATAGTTTTTTAGAGCACTTTTACAAAAACATAATGACTGCATGATATGTTTATGAATTGATTTGTAAAATATCATTTTGAGTTGTAAAATTATTTTATTTTATTTTATTTTTGGGAACTGCCATTGACGAGATAAAACAAAAGAGCTAGCATCTGATTAGTGTTAGTACACATTCCCACAGATTTGCCTCCCCCTCTCTCTCTCTTTCAACGCTCTCCATGCTTGAGTGCAGGTATGACAGGAACAGGAGATTGCTCCTTGTGCTTTGGCAGCCGTCACTAGTTTAATGTCGTCTGCATCTGTGTCGTTTCTCCACTGTGATCTAATTATTGATCTGATCTGTATCACTCCTTGTTTCCACACTCCCCTGACGAGGGTGAGAGACAGTGAGTGTCATATCTAATAAGCACGTGGATATTCCTGCTGCCTGCAAACAGATGAAATTTGTTATTATAATCCGGAGAGAGATGTTATCCAGTCTGTCTGGCAGTGAGCGAATTTGTTTTGTGTGTATGAGTGTGTGTTGGCTAGGGTTGGATATTGCTGTCTGTCTTAGATAGGGAATTAATAGCTTTCTTCTTCACTTTCTTTCCATATTAGGTGAAGGATCAAGAGTTCCCATACAGACGAAGCCTGGCTCGTGTCTTAATTGGTGTTGAGGATGTGAATGATCACGCTCCTCTTTTCACAATGGCGATGTATGATGGACAGGTGTATGAATCTGCTGCGCTGGGATCAGCTGTCCTCACGGTCACTGCTCTTGATAAAGATAAGGGCCAGAATGCACAGATCAGTTACAGCATTGACTCAGGTATGTCCATGCTTACTGCCAGTCAAAGTTTGGACATTCTGGTTTTATTTTTTAAACTTGTATCTTTTTCTCTCTCAACTTAGGGAACACAGGAAACACTTTTCGGATTGATCCAGTTTTGGGCATCATCTCATTGGCTCGGGAGCTGGACTTGTCCAGCATAGGTCACTACGTCTTGTCTGTTAAAGCAACGGATAATGGATCTCCAGCGTTGTCTTCAACGGCTGTCGTCAGAATCTCAGTGACCTTATCCAATAATGCCGGTCCCAAATTTCCCCAAAATGAATATCAGGCAGAGATATCAGAAAGTGTTGCCATAGGAACTTCAGTCGTTACAGTGAATGCTTTAAGTCTGTCCACCCTTACCTATGACATTCGCCATGGCAATGGTCATCGCACTTTCCGCATCAATCAGTATAGTGGAGTGATCACTACACAGAAATCACTGGACTTTGAGACTGTTTCTTCCTACGTTCTAATAGTCACTGCAAGCAACATGGCTGGACAGGCATCAAATGCTACAATAACAGTTGTAGTTCTGGACCAAAATGACAATGCACCAGTATTCCAACAGCTACACTACCGTGGAAGTATCAGTGAGGGCACTGGGCTTAATAGTGTTGTGCAGAGTGATGATGGACAACCACTTGTCATAAGAGCAAGTGATGCTGATCGCAACCACAATGCCCTGTTAGTGTACCAGATCATGGAAGAATCTGCCAGACGCTTCTTTGCAGTAGATGCTGGGACTGGATCCATAAGGACAATTGCTCAGCTTGATCATGAAACCACACCAACTTTTCGCTTCCATGTTAATGTCAGAGACAGTGGACATCCACAGCTTTCAGCTGAGCGACCTGCTGAAGTAACCATTGAGGTGCAAGATGTTAACGACTGCTCACCAAAGTTTTCCCAGGATTCTTATGAAGCTGTTCTTTTGCTGCCAACCTATGAAGGTGTAGAAGCCCTACAAGTTTTTGCTACTGATCCTGATGGTAATGGCCAATCAGAGCTCACCTACTCACTGACAGATGGCAGCCTAGAACATTTTAGCATTGAACCAAGCACTGGTCTGTTGACTGTGAGAAACAGTACATTTAGCAAAGAGCGATTCCGCTTTAATGTCCGTGTTTCAGATGGACGCTTCTCAAGCACTGCTCTGGTGACTGTTTTGGTTCATGAGGCTCTGGACAGTGGGCTTGCTTTTACTCACAGTGCCTATAATGCCAACATTGAGGAGAACAATGGCAACATAACAACAGTTGCTGTAGTTACAGCACTAGGCAACAAGTTGAATGAACCCCTGCGCTATACATTGCTGAATGCAGGTGGGAAATTTCGTATTAAGCCAACATCAGGTGCAATTGAGACTGTAGGAGTCCCATTGGACAGGGAGGAAAAAGAAGAATATGGACTGTTGGTACAAGCGGGCCGGGAGGAAGATCGTCTTCGGGTTGCAAGGGCACTGGTTCGAGTTCAAGTCACTGATGTCAATGACAATGCTCCTGTTTTTGTTGGACTGCCATACTATGCTGCCGTGCAAGTGGAAGCAGAGCCTGGTACAGCAATATTTCGAGTGACAGCAGTAGACCGGGACAAAGGACAAAATGGAGAGGTCAATTACTTTCTGCAGGATGAACTTGGACATTTCGAGGTGGACCGTATGAGTGGTGAGCTTCGCTTGCGAAGAGCCTTCGAGGCTGATCTGTCCAGTGTAGAATACCAGGTCCTTGTGTTTGCCCGTGACATGGGAACACCTCCTCTGTCCTCTTCAGTCACTTTTCCTGTTACAGTGGTAAATAGAGCAATGCCTGTATTTGACAGGCCATTCTACTCAGTTAAAGTGAGTGAAGACATACCAGTTTGGACTCCAATTTTGGGAATAAATGCTAGCAGCCCTGAAGGCCAGAGTGTCCTTTACACAATAACGCATGGTGACCCTGGAACCCTCTTCTCTATTGGATTTGACACAGGGGTCATTAGTGTCATAGCTGGCCTCGACTATGAGACCAGCCCTGCCCACAGACTCATTGTTAGAGCAACTGACTGCCTCACAGGTGCTCGTGCAGAAGTGGATGTTGAGGTTACTGTATTGGATGTCAATGACAACCCTCCAGTGTTTGAGCAGCCCTCTTACAAAGCCGTAATTTCAGAATCTGCCATGATTGGTACCGCAGCTTTACAGGTCCTTGCAACGGACAGTGACTCTGAGAAAAATGCAGCTGTCCGGTATCAAATCATTTCAGACCGTACCAACAGCACTGACCACTTTCACATTGACAGCAGTAGTGGCTTGATTCTGACCGCTCGCTCCCTGGACCATGAAACTATCCAGCGTTATGTGTTTCTTGTCAAGGCAACAGATAATGGATTCCCCCCACTGAGCAGCGAAGTGTGGGTCACAGTTGATGTCACAGACACCAATGACAATGCTCCAGTGTTTAACCAACTACTCTATGAAGCCTCGATCAATGAGTTGGCACCCAAAGGGCACTTTGTTACATGCATCCAGGCTTCGGATGCAGACCGCTCAGATGCAGAGCGCTTGCAGTATGGGCTGGTGTCTGGAAATGAAAGGATGCTGTTTGAATTAGATGCTGCCTCAGGTGTCCTCACACTGAGTGGCCAGCGGCGCATGCAGCGCATGCCTTCTGCCATTACCCTGAATGTAAGTGTTTCTGATGGAGTATTTACCAGTACAGCACAAGTGCATGTTCGAGTAGAGCGAGCTAATCTGCATTCCCCCCAGTTCACCCAGGGAATGTATGAAGCTGATGTACGTGAGAATGCACCACCAGGATCAAAAGTCATTGCAATCAGGGCACAAGATGCAGATCCTGGACCATTTGGGGATGTCAGATATGTGCTGCTCTCAGATGCTGCTCGGGACCTGTTTAGCATTGATAGCAGTGGGCAAATTACAACTCTTGAAAGACTGGACCGGGAAGAGCGAAGTGAGATGGTGCTGTCCATTGCGGCTGTGGATTCAGGTGGCCGATCTGGATATTGCAGTGTCCGGGTCACTATAATAGATGAGAACGACAATGTTCCACTGTTTGGTGCCTCGGAGTACCATGCAAGTGTGCGGTCTGAGGTTGAACCAGGGACCCTTGTGATTCAAGTGCAAGCTTGGGATTTAGATCAAGATGCCAATGGACAAGTCAGCTACAGTCTGTACAGTGAGGCCAGTTTGCAGGTCACTGAACTTCTAGATATAGACCCAGACAGTGGGTGGGTTGTCACCAAAGGCAACTTTGCCCCTTTGCGTGGCTCTGTACTGTCCTTTTTAGTTAAAGCCTCTGATGGAGGTGCACCTGTGAGACATTCCCTTGTGTCAGTATACATACATGTTTTGTCCGCAGATGCTCACATTCCCTCCTTCAGCCAACCACAATTCTCGTTTATGGTCCCAGAGGACATGCCTATTGGTTCCTTGCTGGGAGCAGTGCATCTACACACCTCGACTAGCCACTCTTCCTCACCAGTAAGCTTTGCAGCGGTGATTGGACAAACTCCAGAGAGTAACAGTGATGGAGTGTTTTTGGTAGACAAAGAAAGCGGAATGATCAAACTAGACAAAGCACTAGACCGAGAGCTGACACAGATCTATCATTTCAAAGTGGTTGCAATGTTGCAGCAGGGGAGATTGGATGCTGTATCAGCTGTGGATGTGGAGGTAAAAGTGCAAGATGTCAATGACAACAAACCTGCTTTTGAGTCAGATACCTATGAAACATCAGTCACAGAGGGTCTTTCACCTGGGACTAGGATTCTACAAGTGCGAGCCTTGGATCCTGATTGGGCCGCTAATGGTCAAGTAACATACAGTCTTGCACCCCCTGGGTTGCTTGGTGGCTCTGGCGGAGAGGACATTGAAGAGCATGGAGCTTACTTTACGATTGACAGCAGCTCTGGTTGGATATCAACACTTAAAGGACTTGACCATGAACAGAACCCTGCCCACAGTCTTACAGTCTGGGCATTTGACCTTGGAGATCCCGCTAGCCAGTCATCCTCAACAACTATAACTATTGCAGTGAGTGACTCTAATGACAACATACCTCAATTTCTTCAACCGCGTTATTATGGTAGTGTACGCGAGAGTGATGCACCTGGTGAAGTGGTGGCAGTGCTGAACACACGGGACAATGACAGCTCACCTGGGAACCGACAAGTCACTTATCATATCACAGGTAAGAACTTTTTAAACTATCAAAAAAGTATGCATGTCCTTCTATACTGCAGAATATTAAAAGATTGTCTACCTTTCCAGTTAAAATGTTGTAAAAAAAACTTTTCTTAAGCAACACTGAAAAGGAAATCATTCACTTACCTTTATCTCAGTTCAAGCCTGTTTTTATTTAGTTTGATTTGTATTAAAGATGTCAATAATCTTGCCCCAAAGTACCTCACAGACTTATTCTTTTCATACACCACCTTTCAAACATTGAAATCCAGCCATCTCAATTTACTCACCGTGCCTAGAACTCGCTATAAAAAATGAGGTGATCCTGCTTCGCAATTGCTTTTCCTAAACTCCAGGAATGCTCTACTGTTTTATATTAGACTGCCCCCCTCTTTAAGTCCATCTTAAAGACCTATCTACTGTATTTTCTCTTGCTTTTAATACTGCTTGATTACTGGTTCTATTATTGCTTTTATTGATTAAATCTAATGCTCTTTCCTGCTTTCTCCCTTTTAATTGCGCTTTCCTACTCTATCTTTTACTACTCTTATGTACAACACTTTGGTCAACTTTGGTTGTTTCTAAAAATATATATATATATTTTTTTAGGATTGTTATTTTTTGTCCATACAGTGACAGTCAGTGTGGATCAGCATTGTTTTGGACACTATTGAATTTTGTTGTATGGTCAAAAAACATTTTTCAAAAAGACTTTGTTTGGTCAATTTAACACAACAGCTATAGTTTCCTTGAACAAGCATTTTTAGCAGATGAGGGCATTTTTTGTGTTCCTCAGCAATGCATCAAACAAAAAAAATGATGCCCATAAAAATAAACCACATTTAAAATTGGGTTTCCTCTTTCCTTTGGCCATGTAACATAGCCCTGTATGCTTGAGTTATTTCAATCTAAACATAGCCTGCATGCTATTCTGAAACCCCGTTCTGCATGTAAGCATAATGTAGAACAACACTATTATGGCAAGTCAAAAGTCCACAGTAATTACACCTCATTCATCCTTGCCTGATAATGGATTATTCGCTCTAGGGCTACAAGCTGGATTTTGCAAGAGGAGAATGTAGAGTTGCTTATTGCTGGAGAGCAAAAGCACACTGGTTTTATAAGGCTTTTATCAAAGCTGTGATGCAACTGCATGCAAATTATGGCGGTGCGGATTTGCAATGAGAAAGCGCATCACTTCACGAACAGAACATAATACAGTGACATTTCTGAAAGCAGTAGTTTATGTGGATTGCGTCTTTCAAAAGGGCAAACATAAACCTCCTCCTTATCAGCATCTAGCCCAGCCAGCTTTAAATATACTTTTATATTCAGGCAGTGTAGAACACCTTGCTTGGTGACAAGAAACAGATTGCACACACAAACACGCACATACACACCTTGCACATGCTTATGAGCAGCACACACTTGTAAATTAGGCGTTCAGAAACTCATAACATTGAATTAGGGAGCTGCCTTGTTCTATAATTCATGCTTTTTTCACACACATACACGCGCACATGCACAGAGAAAGAGAGAGACACACTTCCTGACCTGAACAGAATTTCGATTAAGCTCAACCTTTATGCTGTGATCATGATTTAGACTGTGCTGCCACCAGCAGGAGCAGTATTTTTAACAAGATTTACCACACACACACACACACACACACACACACACAGGCCCTGACTCTTAACTAAATTGCAGCCCACAGCACTGAAATTAAAGTAAACATTGTGACACCATTGCTTGTTTAGTCACTTATTGCTGGCTTATGTTGTAATGAGGATTGCTTTCTGTGCATTCTCTCTGCCTGTAAACTTTAATAGTACAACATTTTATAGATAAATATAAATGATGACAGTATAATATTTTTAAATACTAATTTAAAGGCTTAACTAGGTTAATTAGGTTACCTAGCCAAGATAGGTTAATTAGGCAAGTCATTGAACAATAGTGCCGTGTTGGCGTGGGTCTCCTCCGGGTGCTCCGGTTTCCCCCACAAGTCCAAAGACATGCGCTATAGGTGAATTGGGTAAGCTAAATTGTCCGTAGTGTATATGTGTGAATGAGAGTGTATGGGTGTTTCCCAGTGATGGGTTGCAGCTGGAAGGGCATCCGCTGTGTAAAACATATGCTGGATAAGTTGGCGATTCATTCCGCTGTGACGAGCCCAGATGAATAAAGGGACTACGCTGAAAAGAAAATGAATGAATAAATGAATGAATGAATGAACAATAGAATGAGAATTCTATGAGAAATACATTTCAGAAATACATAGTTACAGTTTGTATTTTTCTCTGTTAATGTCAGTCAATGGAAATTCAGTTGTTCATTGTTTAGTATTTGTGGTCAAACTCAAAGTGCATCAAAAGTGTTTACCTTTATTTAACCAGGAAGTCTCATTGACATTTAAAATCTCTTTTACAGTTTTTTTTTGTTAATAAATGTTAACAAGCACAGCTTTGGGATTTAATGATGCATTAATAAGTCAATTATTAAATTACTAATAAATGGTAATAAATAATGGAACCTTATTGTATTTATTAATTAATTAATTAATTTATTTATATTAAAGAAGGCTAATAGTATTGAATTAAATTTGTTTTTAAAATGTAAAAAACATATATATTTTACAAATACTGTGAAAGTTTCCTTGCTCTATTAAACACCACTTGAGAAATATTTGGAAAAATAATTCCACAGGCGGACTAATAAACTTGCCTTCACCTGTGCGTGTATATGTATATACAAAAATTAATTGTTAATAAATTGTTACATTATTGTGAATTACACAATAAAAATTAAACCATATATAGTATATTTAAACCATTTACATAATGTATATATTTATAGTTGGTAGCGCTGTCACCTCACAGCAAGAAGGTCGCTGGTTCGAGCCTCGGCTGGGCCAGTTGGCATTTCTGTGTGGAGTTTCCATGTTCTCCCCGTGTTCGCGTGGGTTTCCTCCGGGTGCTCCGGTTTTCCCCACAGTCCAAACACATGCGCTATAGGTGAATTGGGTAAGCTAAATTGTCCGTAGTGTATGTGTGTGAATGAGAGTGTATGGGTGTTTCCCAGTACTAGGTTGCAGCTGGAAGGGCATCCGCTGCGTAAAGCAAATGCTGGATAAGTTGGCGGTTCATTCCTCTGTGGCGACCCCTGATTAATAAAGGGTCCAAGCCGAAAAGAAAATGAATGAATGAATGCAGCATATGTTTAATGTATAATTAAGTAAATTATATAACAATACAATCTACAATAATTCTAATGTTTATGTAAGTTAGTAATTCTGTCTAATTTGTGGTTTTTACATCTTTTGAAGCCTAGATATTCATTTTTAATTACATTGAATGGAAACTTTAGACACAGTCAAGCACATTTAGAACTACATAAAGATATTTGAATGAACTATCCATTCAATTAATTCGCAGCCTACAGCATGTTACTGTGTGCCTTGTTTAGTTGAAGTCTTCAGAGAATAAATCGCTTTCTCGCTGACTCTCAGACTGCCTTTGGACCGTCTCCTTCAGTCCATAATGTTTAAATCCTTCAGTTCAGACAAACTCAAAGGTCAAACAGGCTCTAATACACTTCTCCAAGCCCAGCGGCACAGACTGGCTCAAAAAAACGCTTACCGTATCATAACACACACCAGAGGGACAGAAACACACCAACATACAATCACATTTGAGGCTTTCCTCTCCTCCGGATAGGTTCAGTTCACCTCTCAGGGTGTTTTACTGCGGTGTTCAACAGAGCACAGAGCAATTAAACACAAAGTAGTTACTCCACGGTAGTTAATAGGATAATTTGAACTTGTGTTTAGAGTTTCTTTGCTGAAAGTACATTTAAAGGTTCATAAAGGATGTCTTAGTGCATTTCTCAGCGTAACAATAGTGCTGATTCTGCTTGGTGAGGATGTAACAGGCGTTAAATAGCTGTTCGAGTTGCTGTCTCGTAAAGGTGAAAGGTCACCGCAGAAACACTAATCGACCAGAACTGGCACTGAATGCTTGGAAACACCTCGGTTGGGTTTAATTGGTTAACAAGAAGCTATAAATATGCTGTCTGAGTGTTGTAAGTGAATGCGGTAGACAATGTATATCATAGATTTTTTTCCAAACATGGTCTATGGCTGACTAGATGAAATACCGGCTATTTCATCCGGTGATTGAAATGAAGTTCGATTATAGTTTTATTTTCCAGTGGGTGGTAGATTCATGTTATTATGTAAGTGCTTTACTTTTGTACTTTGTCTCATCTAGTTTATAAAAACACTAGTCCAAAACATCATTTATTATTTTATTTCTTCAACAGTGCTTAGATTAATGAACAATAATGGCTGCATATTTTTATACAATGCACTTAAGATGGCTGGCTGTCTTGGTGTAATGTTATAAGCAGTCATTTAATGATTTGTCGATTCACTGATTCAAATGATCCAGTCAGAGAGAGTCTCCAGTTAATGATTCGCTGATTCAAAGGATTTAGTCAGAGAGGGTCTCCAGTTAATGATTCACTTATTCAAATGATCCAGTCAGAATGAGTCTCCAGTTAATGATTCACT
>CAIGQV010019070.1:4959466-4991860 GCA_903798115.1 Danio jaintianensis | reverse complement strand
TTATTCAAATGATCCAGTCAGAATGAGTCTCCAGTTAATGATTCACTTATTTAAATGATCCAGTCAGAATGAGTCTCCAGTTAATGATTCACTTATTTAAATGATCCAGTCAGAATGAGTCTCCAGTTAATGATTCACTTATTTAAATGATCCAGTCAGAGAGAGTATCCAGTTAATGATTCATTTATTTTAAAAATCCAGTCAGAGCAAGTCTTTAGTTAACGATTCAATTATTCAAATCATCCAGTCAGAGCAAGTCTTCAGGTGATGATTCACTGATTCAAATTAACATTTTACAGCAAGCCGTTAATTAACAATTCACTGATTTAAATAATTCAGAAAGAGTGAGTCTCCAGTTAACAATTCACTTATTCAGTTGATACACTCAGAGTGAGTCTCTAGTTAACGACTCATTGATTTAAATGATTCAGTCAGAGTCTCCAGTTAACAATTTGTTGATTTAATTGATCCAGTCAGAGCAAGTCTCCAGTTGATGATTCACTGATTCAAATGAACCTTTTAGAGCAGGCCTTTATTTAACAATTCACTGATTTAAATGATCCAGTCAGAGTCTCCAGTTAACGATTCATTGATTCAAACGATGCAGTCAGAGCAAGTCTCCAGTTAACGATTCACTGATTTAGATTATTCAGATAGAGCAAATCTCTGGTTAACAATTCACTGATTCAAATGATCCATTCAGAGTCTCTAGTTAATGATTCTCTGATTCAAATAATCCAGTCAGAGTCTCCAGTTAACTATTCACTTATTCAATTGATTCAGATAGAATGAGTCTCTAGTTAACGATTCATTCATTCATTAATTCAAACGATGCAGTCAGAGCGAGTCTCCAGTTAACAATTCACTGATTTTGATTATTCAGATAGAGATTCACTGATTGAAATGATCCAGTCAGAGTCTCCAGTTAACGATTCACTGATTGAAATTGATCCAGTCAGAGTCTCCAGTTAACAATTCACTGATTCAATTGATCCAGTCAGAGCAAGTCTCCAGTTGATGATTCACTGATTCAAATGAACCTTTTAGAGCAAGCCTTTCACTGATTTAAATGATACTGAAAGAGTGAGTCTCCGGTTAACAATTCACTTATTCAATTGATCCAGTCAGAGTGAGTTTCCAGTTAACGATTCATTCATTCAAACGATGCAGTCAGAGCGATTCTCCAGTTAACGATTTACTGATTGAAATGATTCAGATAGAACGAGTCTCTGATTAACAATTCACTTATTCAATTGATCCAGTCAGAGTGAGTGTCCACTTAACGATTCACTTGTTCAATTGATCCAGTAAGAATAAGTCTCTAGTTAACGATTCACTGATTCAAATGATCCAGTCAGAATGAGTCTCCAGTTAACGATTCACTGATTTAAATGATTCAGAGAGAGCGAGTTTCCAGTTAACAATTCACTTATTCAATTGATCCAGTCAGAGTATCGTGTATTGTGTCAGAGGTCCAAGTTTTGGTAATACATTTCTTTCCTGCTAAATAAAGTCACCAATAAGTACTTTATACTAAAAACTTTAAGAACATATTTGATTTTATATATATTTTTAAATGCAATGTTCTTAAATAAAATGTAATTAAATAAGTACTTGATGATCATTTTGGCTTTACTGTATTAAAACTGTATTAGAGTATCTCCACTTTCACTAAAGTACATGATTTGTTCACTTCGTCCACCATGAGAAGCCACAATGCATAAATAAAAGCCCCCCCAAAAAAAGAAATGTGGGCAATTTAATGTGCACATTGAATTTAAGGCTGCCGACTGTTTCTTACAAAGGCCAGAAAAGCATGCATTATGACAGAGTAATGCTAAACAGCCTGTGAAGCTGATGAGGGAGCGCGTGGGAAGAGAGAAACGAAGCCGGAAAGCGTCCAGGCCTTTGTTGACGTGTCTCTGATAGGAGCTGTTCTGTGTTATCAGCCCCCAGCCGGGCTAAATTACACTCTTTATTAGATGAATAAGGCAGCGTGTGTTTGTACTATGAGTGTACAGTAATTGGATGCTTGTCAACGCGGCGGCTTTGATTATAGAGTCGTTTCCATTTAACTCTCGCTCTGGTTTTTTTAGCGTCTTTTCCACCTCTGTGTTAGGGAGGTTTAAAAGATGACCTGTCCTAATGAAGCGAGTACGCCGGAAGACCCTGTGATGGATCTGTAAGGCTGTCGTGAGGTTTAATTGATGGCACTGCTGATAATTTAATTGTGAATATAAAGAAGTGATTATTATAATTCATACTAATGAGCGCGCGCGCGTGTGTGTGTGTGTGTCATCATGGAGAGGACTGATGGAGGTTATTACAGTGCTGGGAGTAAGCGTCTGTTGTGTTACAATGGAGAGGGAGAGGGGTTTATTGATAGTTAAGTTGTCACAGACTGTTGAGAGATTAACTGTCCTGTTTGTGTGTGTGCATGTGTGTGTGTGCATGCATGTGTGCGTGCGTGCGTGCGTGCGTGTGTGTGTCTACTACTGATGGTCTACTGATGGTCTGTCTGTCTGTCTGTCTGTCTGTCTGCGTGAGTGTGTGTGTGTGTGTGTTTGGGTCTGTCTCTGTGTGTCTGTGTGTGTGTTTGTGAGTCTCTGTGTGTGTGTGTGTGTGTGTGTGTGTGTGTGTGTGTGTGTTTGTGTCTATATGTCTGTCTGTGTATATGTGTGTGCATGTGTTTGTGTATGTGTTTGTGTTTGTATGAATGTGTGTCCTTGCAGCCTGTGTGTGTGTGTGTGTGTGTGTGCGTGTGTGTGTGTGTGCGTGCGTGCGTGCGTGCGTGCGTGCGTGCGTGTGTGTGTATTTGTGTCTGGGTGTGTTTGTGAGTCTCTGTGTGTGTGTTTGTGTCTATATGTCTGTCTGTGTATATGCGTGTGTGTGTGTGTGTGTGCGTGTGTGTGTGTGTGTGAGAGAGAGTGTATAAGTGCGTGCGTTAGTGTGCTTACGTGCATGCTTGCTTGCATGTCTGTACATGATTGTGTGTGTGTGCGTGCGTG
The DNA here is from genome assembly GCA_903798115.1 of Danio jaintianensis. Lineage (NCBI taxonomy): Eukaryota > Metazoa > Chordata > Actinopteri > Cypriniformes > Danionidae > Danio > Danio jaintianensis. The sequence goes on along the minus strand of CAIGQV010019070.1, from coordinate 4,988,852 downwards.
CGTGTGTGCATGCGTGCGTGCATGTGTTTGTCTGTCTGTGTTAGTTTGTGTGTGTTTTTGTTTCTTTTGTGTCTGTCTGTATGTCTATCTGTCTGTCTGTATGTGTGTGTGAGTGTCTGCACGCACGTTCGCGCACGTGTGTGTGTGTGTGTCTTGACAAATCACTTGACTGAGTTTACTGATATCCCAATTTCTCAAAAAACATAAATCAGGCAGAGTTTTATTTTTCAGAAAATAAAAATGTCCACGGTTTGCTGTGAGTGTTGGGTTTATGGATAGGGTTGGGGTAGGACAGTAGAAATAGTTTGAAATATAGTTTGTACAGTATAAAAACAATCTAAACCTATATAATGTCCCTATAATTCACAAAAACAATCTTGTGTGTGTGTGTAGGTGGTAACAGAGGCGGTGTGTTCGCTCTGGGCTTGGTTCAGGGCGAGTGGAAGCTGTATGTGAAACGTCCGCTGGATCGTGAGGAGCAGGAGCGATACCTCATCAATGTGACCGCCACTGATGGACTCTATGTTTCCACTGCTTCTGTTGATGTGATGGTCATGGACACTAATGATAACAGTCCTGTCTGTGAGCCGGTGAGTCCAACATTTAACTTTTTACTATAGCATGTGTACCCTCTGAGTGTGGCCCTCTCAGTTTAGACCCAAAGGATTATAATTGAACTTTTGGCTTTATGCAACTTGCATTAATGAGTGGATTTGAAGAATGGGACTGTGTTGAACTGCATTTACACTTACGCTGGAATTTTTACATGTAAAATTAAGCATTGAACCACAAAAAAAAGCTTTGGGTGACAAAAAAATTAAGGCACCAAATTATTTGTAGTAAATAGTGGGTGACACGGTGGCTCAGTGGTTAGCACTGTTAGCACTTCTTGCCTCACAGCAAGAAGGTCGCTGGTTTCAAGCCCCGGCTGGGTCAGTTGGCATTTCTGTGTGGAGTTTGCATGTTCTCCCCGTGTTGGCGTGGGTTTCCTCTGGGTGCTCCAGTTTCCCCCACAGTCCAAAACATGTGCTATAGGTGAATTGAATAAACTATATTGGCCGTAGGGCGTCACAGTGTCGCAGTGGGTAGCACGATCGCCTCACAGCAAGAAGGTCGATGGTTCGAGCCTCGGCTGGGTCAGTTGGCATTTCGGTTTGGAGTTTGCATGTTCTCCCCGTGTTCGCGTGGGTTTCCTCCGGGTGCTCCGGTTTCCCCCACAAGTCCAAAGACATGCGCTATAGGTAAATTGGGTAAGCTAAATTTCCACAGTGTACGTGTGTGAATGAGTGTGTTTGGATGTTTCCCAGTGATGGGTTGCAGCTGGAAGGGCATCCGCTGCGTAAAACATATGCTGGATAAGTTGGCGGTTCATTCCGCTGTGGTGACCCCTGATTAATAAAGGGACTAAGCCAAAAAGAAAATGAATGAATGAATATTGGCCATAGTGTATGTGTGTGAATGAGTGTGTATGGGTGTTTCCCAGTACTGGGTTACAGCTGAAAGGCCACCCGCTTTGTGAAATATATGCTGGATAAGTTGGCGGTTCATTCCGCTGTGGCGACCCCTGATGAATACTAGGGACTAAGCCGAAGGAAAATGAATGAATGAATGAATAAATAGTTATGTGTTTGGGGAGATATTTATTTATTTATTTATTTATTTATTTATTTATAATATATTTTTAATTAATTCATTTATTTTAATTTTGTAAACTACTGATGACCTTTCTTCCAAAAAAAAAAAAAAAAAAAAGATTACTTAGAACTTTTTTGCATATATTGTTTTAAATAAGTATTTATTAACATGAACTAAGTATGAACAATTTTGCACCGCATTTATTAAGTATTATATAATTATTATTAGTATATAGTATATAGTATAGTATATATTTATTATTATTATTATAATTTATTATAGTTCAACATTTACTAATGCATTTTTAAAATCCATAGTGCTTATTAACATTAGTCAATACACTGTGAATTAACTAATATTAACTAATATTAACAATGATCAGCATAAAAATTTATTTATTCCACCAAATATTGCTTTCCTAACTGTTCTGAAGTTAAAATATTGGTATTGTTTTGTCTAAAAAAGTCATAAAGTAACAGTTTCAAGTAATGGTTAGTTAATGTTTACAGTAGTTATTCATCTGTTGTTTCATCATCTACACTCAAAAAACTGTTTGTCTAAACGACTTATTTAAAATGATCTGAAACAACACAATTCTATAGTTTTTGGGGTGACAACTTAGTTGTTTTATGTTGTTAAAATGAATGTTAACTTAATTGTTGCAATACAAATCGATTGTGTGGAACCCAGCATTTGTTTTTTTTACAGTGTAAGAAAAAATGCTGTAAATGAGAATTTTTTTTTTTTTAATTTTGAGTCAGTTTTATAAAGCATTTATAGAAATGTCTGTGTCAGGCTTTACCTGGTTAAAGCTTTTTCTAGGAACATCAAACAAACAAACATCAAGTTACAGCATTTTTTGAGCATGTTTCAAGTAAACGCAAATGATTACAAGCCAAAGCCAAGAATATTTCTGGAACCACTTTGAGCAGCCAATAAGTTCAGGGGAAATGATCTGTGAGCATAAAACATGACCTTGTTAAAATAAGGTCAAGCAGAAAACCAGGTCAGTCTGTTTAGCAGGGGCATCGAAACCAACTGACCCGCCAGCATTTTTGAGCATTAGAAGTGCATCAGTTTTATCATCAAAATCAAAAATCTTAAATGTTTGCACAAAACGGTGAACATTAATAGGAAGTAAATAGTCAAATTGAACATTAAAAGTCATACAAGCCTGAAAACATAAAAATGAAAGCAATAAATGCCTCTGTTTTGGCTAAGAAATGGTCTTATGAAATGCCAGTGACTGCCAGAAATCATCACATTGAAAGTTTGAATGCGCTTACAATGGCCAAACATATTGAATATGCCAGAAGCATTCAAATCAGATGTTCAGAAGTGACTTTAATGAACAAAACTGACAGAAGTAAACGCCTGAATGCTTTTAGGATGGCCAACAGTATTAACATTCATCTTTGAGAGCCAAGAAAAGTAACAATCATCTCATATGTTCACGCATGCCTGTAATGGGCTAAAATTATTAAATGCTTGAAATCACTTAAGTTAATCTAATGTACGATGGCCAGACAAAAACGTTGTGTGCTCATGATGACTAAAAACAATCAAATCAGTTGTTTTATATGCTGAAAAAGGATTGAATTGAATGTTTAAATATGACTATGATGGCCGGAATGTTCCAATCAAATGTTTAAAAATCTAAAAATACGGTCTATGTTGGCAGCTCATTAGCTTTTGAGAATCAAACTTAGCTCCTTGATTGATAAATTAGTCTTGCAGACCTCAGTGTTTAAAAAGCGTTTTAATTCACTCTTCATTTTTATCGCTGAAATCATGAGGGCGGAAAAGAGCTCTCGACTCAAATCACAAAGCACAAATCAACCTGAATTGGTCGCTTCAATCAAATAAAAACTCCCTAATGAGTGTGTTTGTCAAATTTGCATGCACAAATTAAAATGTGACGTTTTTTGAATTGCATTAGAACTCTAATGGCCAAAAATGCTTGAAATATAAAAATCTGACATTCAGATGTATCTATATTAAAGCATTAAATGCATTTATGTGCTGTATATCTGAAAATGTTTGATTGTAATGTTCAGACATGCTTATGATGCCGAATAGAGATCACATTGAAAATGAATTACTGTTCCTGTGATGTTTAGAAGCTCGTAAATGAAAATATAATGTCCAGAAGTGATCAAATCAGATCAAACATTCATATTGGTACACCCAAGAAATTGGTACACTCAAAGTACATATTACAAAATGAGCTTAATCAACAAGTCTTAAGTTTTTTGAGGGGACAACTTAATTGTTTTATGTTCCACTTAAATTTGTAAAAACTATTAAGTTAACTTTATTGATATGTGTTGGAACAACATTAAGGAATCGTGCGGAACCCAGCATTCTTTACAGTGAGATAGACAATAAAAAACAGTGTTGGGGAAAGTCACTTTAGAAAGTAATGCATTACATAATTGAGTTACTCATAAGTGAGGCTTTTTTTTAAATAGTGGAGCTCTGCATTTAACAACACACTGTTATTTTCAGAGAACTTCCTGACCCCAGAGCTCTACATGCCATATATATAGATTAATGAAAGTTTAAAGCAATGTGTTTGCTATTTTTGGTCTTATTAACAAGAAAAATTACTGCTCATTCAGATAATCCTCTTTTCCTTTTCTACCATGTGTTCAAAATAAAGAGAATATTTCCATCGCAGGAGAGTACAGCTCTGCCATCTTCATTTCTGTCTGTTCCTGCATTGTCTCATTGCATGTGAGATTCAACATGACTACGATCGTTTTAATTCAGCAATTTATTTTTTAGAGCGAAATTAACTAAACTAAAAAGTAACTCGCGTTACAATGTTTAAAAAGTAACTCAGATATGTAAAGAATGTTTCTTAACTACAGCGGTTCGAACTATAGTTTTGCCAAATGACTAAAGTTTATCAGTATGATGGTGAAAACTGTATATTATCCTTCTGCAATGTTATACCAAAAACGGAAATAAGGGCAGTTATAGTAGCTACAAATGTGGGAGAGCGTGGCTATTGTGTGATTGCATTGTATTGCAATATGGAGCAATTAAGTGTTGATGTTAAATCAAAAGTAATTCACAAATTCTTGAAAATGAAATGGTTTAATGACAATAATTCTCTATGGTTACAGCTGAATTAATTACAAAATAACTGTATAAAATGATTAAAAAATGTAATGATGAAAAACATGACACAAGTTGTACCCAGCTTAAATGTAAAATTAAGTTACCTGATAGAGAGAGAGACAGGGGGAGGGAGAGAGAGAGACCAAGAGCAGTGAGTAGGCCTCAAAGAGAGCCTGATAGCAGTAGAGCCAGAGAAGATAGCCTCCAGAGCTGGAGAGGAGCAGAGCAGGAGAAAGAGGCAGAGCAAAGTTTACCAGCTATTTTGTATCTTTCTTGACCATGTGACCAAAGCCCAAATACTGAGACACACAAACTGACCAATCAACATGTGACCACATCGTAAAACCCTTAAAGTCCACACACCAGTCCCTGATCTTATCAGTATCTGCCTTTGAAGTCAGTATGGACCTTCTTGGTGAAAAAGACATGTTTTCCATATAAACAAATGCATATGATAATTTTCATTCCTACAGATATGATTACTTAATTTTTAAAAGTAATGCGTTACTTTACTTGTTACTTAGAAAAGTAATATTATTACGTAACTCGCGTTACTTGTAATTACCCTCAACACTGGTAAAAAATATTTTTTGTAAAAGTTTTTTGTAGATAAAAAATAGGTGTATTCATGTAGGTTGAAGTCTGATGTTTGAGAAAATATAAGGGGTCACTAACATTATTTTTTTCCCTTATTTTACCTTAACTGAACTGTACTTTAAATACTGTACATCATATGGTGTGACATAGCAAAAATTAAGAAACTCACAGCAAGAAGGTCGCTGGTTCGAGTCCCGGCTGCGTCAGTGGGCTTTTCTGTGCAGAGTTTACATGTTCTCCCCATGTTGGCGTGGGTTTCCTCCGGGTGCTCCAGTTTCCCCCACAAGTCCAAAGATATGCGCTATAGGTGAATTGAATAATCTAAATTGGCCGTAGTGTATGAGTGTGAATGAGTGTGTATGGGTGTTTCCCAGTACTGGGTTGTGGCAGGAAGGGCATCCGCTGTGTAAAACATGTGCTGAAATAGAGACTAAGCTGAAGGAAAATGAATCAATGAATGAAAACCCAAGATGCGTATAAGTTTTTAAAATTGTGCATAAAAAACGTATGCGCATAACTGAGTAGGATAAACGTTTTATTCAATATGAAAAGGTGCGCATAAACCCCAATGGAAACACTTTTACTGAACAAATTCCAGTATGCGCATTAAAAAAGTCATGTGATTTTGTTATAGGAGATCATGTGATGATGAAAATATGTGTGAATGCACAAACCAGCAGGCTGAGCACATTGTAAAACATCTAAAATGTTGTTTTGGCCATTCTAAAACGCCTTAACCGTTTCAGTATTAGTGTTATTATATTATTAATGACCTCCAGAACTGTCAAGAGCGTCTGTGCTCTGCGTCTTCAAACGCCACCACCCGTTTATTGTGTGTCTGCATTGTCTTCTGAAGCACAAGTCATTTATTAAATATAGAAAAGATTGACGCAGCTTCTCCTACCGCAGTAAATTCTGGTTTTACTTTTGATATTCGGCGCCAGTTAATCAGGAAGTGACGATTTTGTTCTCTCTGACTCATTGGATGAAAACGCTGCTTTATTCGCACGTCTTTTATGCAATATTCCTGTTTTGCACATAAATTTAATTTGCATTTTTGGATGGAAACATAGCTAATGACAAAATGTATCAAGTCCCTGTGTTTTTAGAATGATTAGTAAAGTCTTGCTATTTACTAAAAGAGCCACTTGTAAAAAAAAAAAAAAAAGGTATTGAGGTATTTATGAATGATTTTACGATTTTCTTTAGTTTTTTCTTAAAAGTCGTAGTTTATTGAATTATAAAAAGAACTATTTTCAGATCAGATGTTCATGATATTCATTCATTCATTCATTTTCCTTCAGCTTAGTCTTTGATTTATCAGGGGTTGCCACAGCGGAATGAACCGCCAACTGTTCCAACATATGTTTTATGCAGCGAATGCCCTTCCAGCTGCAACCCAGTACTGGGAAACACCCATACACACTCATTCGCAAACACTCAAACACTATGACCAATTTAGTTTATTCAATTCACCTATAGCGCATGTCTTTGGACTGTGGGGGAAACCGGAGCACCCGGAGGAAACCCACGCCAACACGGGGAGAACATGCAAACTCCACACAGAAATGCCAACTGACCCAGCCGGGACTCGAACCAGCGACCTTCTTGCTATGAGGTGACAGTGCTAACCACTGAGCCACCGTGCCGCCCATGTTCATAATATATAATGGGCAAAATATCTCAGATTGAGCATTTGAATGTATATAGGGTAAAAAAATGACAAAATGGCAAAACAATTTGTAACAAATCTATTTAAATATGTGAATGTGCATATTTTGACTAGACATGTTTCAGTTAGGTGTTAATTGATGTCAAGCATGGACATGATCCTTTTGCAAGTCTAATATGGGCTAATTAATGGTGGAAGGAGCTCCATAATGAGTGTGTTTGTGTCTGCAGGCCTTGTATTCAGTGTCCGTGTCTGAAGACGTTCCTCTGAATAAGCAAATCCTCAGAGTCAAAGCCACAGATGCTGACACAGGCTCAAACGCACAAATCCAGTTCTCCTTGTTCGGTTCCGGAGCAGAAGACTTCTTCATTCATCCACACACAGGTTTGAGAGTTGTTTTTGAACATATGTGCCCCTTTTAAAGGAAATTAAAGACGTTAGTATGAGTATGTTAGTCTTAAGGTTATCTATAAGCTTGTGTGCTCCAAAACAGTGACAAAATATATTTAGAAGATATAAACATTCACAGCTTTCAGTTTGTCACTTCTGCCTAAATGGATCAATGATTTTCTCATACTTCAGTTTTTCATCAAATCTTCTGACCAATCAAATGCTCTCTAGTATCTGACATGCCCCGCTCCCTTTAAGACGCATCTCATTTGCTTTTCATTTGATGCGCTTGAGCTCAACCACTGTCACTGGCAGAGCTGTGATAAAAACGAAACGAAGCCAAACAACTATTGGCTGTTATTCAGAAAAGGGGAGGAGCTACTCTACGATAGAGTAGCTCCCTGTCTTCATGTTTCAGTTGAGATTAAGTTAACACTGTATAAAAAATGCACATTTCAAAGCACTTCATGGGACCTTTAATATTCAGCCTTAAAAATAAATATTCATGGTATCTTTCCATTCAATTTTTTATTAATTTATTTTTTGCAGCGGACAAATGTTCTTTAGATTATTGAAAAGTTCTTCACGCTAATAAAATTATGGTTTTTTAAGAACTCTAAACACCAAAAGGTACTTTGGTGAACTCAGACTGGTTCTGAAAATCCATTTGTGGCAACTTCTTTTTATTTTTAGGTCAAAAATGATCCAAAATCAACCTTGAGCAAATCCAGCCAGTGTATTCTTCCTTAACCTTAACCTCCAGCCAGTGATCTCCTTACCTTAGGCTGATTCATACTAGTTCGAGTTTTTTTTTTTTTTTTTTTGATGAACACAGAAGATATTTTGAAGAATGTTGGAAACCTGTAACCATTAAAGGGACATTTCACCCAAAAATGAAAATTTACTTTCCAATTTACTCAAGTAATTCCAAACATTTGAGTTTCTTGATCCTGTTCAACACAAAAGAAGATATTTTGAAGAAAGCTGAAAACCTGTAACCATTGACTTCCATAGCAGAAATAACAAATACTATGTATGTCAATGGTTACAGGTTTTCAGCTTTCTTCAAAATATCTTCTTTTGTGTTCGACAGAGGAAATAAACTCCAACAGGTTTGGAACAAGTAAGGGGTGAGTAAACAATAACATAATTTTAGGGTGAACTATCCCTTTAACATGCATATGTTTTTCTATGGATGTCAATGGTTACAGGTTTTCAACATTCTTTAAACTAACTTCTTTTGTGTTCAACTGAATAAAAACAAACTCAAACTGGTATGGGACAAGTAAAGGATTAGTAAAGGATGACAGTCTTTTCATTTTTGGGTGAACTATCCCATTAAACATATATATTTGTTTTTCCAACTATAGATGTCAATGGTTACAGGTTTTTAACATTCTTCAAAATATCTTCTTTAGTGTTCAACAGAACTAAAAAAAAAACTTAAACTGGTCTAGAACAAGTAAAGGGTTAGTAAATGATGACAGTATTTTTATTTTAGGGTGAACTGTCCCTTTAAGAGTGTTTTTTCTGTTTGCTGAAATGTATTTTTCTTCTTTCTCTGCAGGCGAGCTGAAGACAGCCGTTGCACTGGACCGTGAAAAGGTGTCTCGATACTCTCTGGTTGCTCGTGCGACGGATGGTGGGGGTTTGTGGTGTGAAGCTGAGGTTGTGGTGGATCTCCTAGATGTGAATGACAGTCCGCCGATGTTCAGCATGCCTCATTACACCACCAGCGTCTACGAGAACACCGCCACTAAAGCTCTGCTCACCCGCATACAAGCCATAGATCCTGATCTGGGTAAGAGCATGTCATTTTGACAGCAGGTGAAGTGGAAAGTTTTAGTTTATAGATTCTGGTAAAAAAAAGTTCACTAATTTTGAACTGCTAATATGCAATTTTGTCCAGCTAGAAAACATTGTAATATAAAATATTGTGAAATATTGGAGTTGTTTTTAGTTGTTTTTTTACTAAAATAAAAAAGCTTCCATAAATGATTTTCCATATTACCATATTTTATTCGGAGCAATTTTCTGTGCATAAAACAACAATTTGGCATAGAAAAAATATGTATAGATTTTTTATTTTGTTTTTATGTTACTGCTTTTATTCCAGCCAAACTAAGAGATAAAAAAAAAAAATTGAGGACTGGTATTTGAATATATATATGTTTATATATGTTTGCATTCAAAAGTATTAATTTAATATTAATATATACATTTTTAGACAGTGCAATATGTAATACCATATACCATATATAGCAGTGCGATATGGCTGTATATTGGCACTGGTGGAAGGCATGCGTTGGCTCGAGGCCGCAGGCCGAGTGCCTCAGTGTCGATATACAGCCATATCTCACTGCTACGAGTGTGATATTGCGTTTATACAACAGTTCGACGGCATAATCGTATGTATAAAAAAAGAAAGTCTCAAAAATCCTTTTGTAGGAGGAACTACTTTCTTCCACCATTCATACACTTCTGCAGCTGACGGTCAGAACAGCAGAAACCGTTGCTACTTCAAAAACGTCACTTTAGAGCTAGTATTTAAATGATTATCTAGCGTAATGTCTAAAGTGATGAAAAAACAGGTGATTTTGCTCACATTTTAAGATCATAAGGCTGAACGGCATGAAATGCCATCAGTCTACAGAGATTTCCCAGTATTTCTCTGTTGCAAACAGGATTTTTAAAAAAGCCAAAGCAAAGCAAACACTACCATATTACTATGGTATAAATACAGCACTACAACATACAAAAGAGAGAGATCGACTTAGAATGTCACTTGCCTGTTTTATAATGATTTGATCAGCTGTAGTTTGAAACTTACTCTGTTTTTCTCCCCTAAGCACTTATTATGTGGTCTCTGTCGCCATCTTGTGGCGGAACGTGTACCGTTTTTGCTCTGCTCAGTATGACAGACTGATGGCCTAGTTCCAATCTAAACAACTGCATTCTCGCCTAAAAAAGCCCCAAAAGTACATTATGTTGTCCAACAGCTGCAATATTTGTCAAACGGCAGTGAGTGTATTCATCTGCTGTCGCTCTATGTGGGCGGAGTAATACACAAGGGTGAAGAGGCTGTACCAGTTCTGATATTGCAGAATATCGCACGGCTATCAGCCAATCAGATTCAAGAACCAGAAAGAACTATATATATATTAATCGTGATTAATCGCATTCAAAATAAATTTTTATTTTTACAATATATATGTGTATGTTTTATATATTTATTATGTATATGTGATACACACACATACATAGAAACAAAACTATACAAAACAATTTTGTTACATAGATATTTAAATTTATATATAATTTGTATCATATACATATATATTTTATATCTAAATATAAATAAACATTTTCTCAAGCATATGCATCCATGTGTGTTTATATATACATAATAAATATACACAGTATATATGACCAAAAAGTTATCACGATTAATCGCATTAAAAATAAGTTTGTTTTGACATAATACAAGTGTGTGTACTTAAATTAATCATGATTATTTTTTGCCCAGCACTTATAATATAATAGCACTTATAATGATATACATATAACCACACATACACACAATCATTTATTTATTTATTTATTCAATTATACTATACATATAATTCATCTTATTAAAAGTGATATAGTAGCACCTTTTACAGTGGTAAACTCTAAATACTGAATCTTCTCAGTGTAGTTTATGGATATATATTAATACTGGCATATTTTATGTTGCAGGTGTTAACCGTAAAGTGGTTTACTCCCTGGTGGATTCAGTGGATGGATTCTTCTCCATTGATAAATCCTCTGGGATTGTGGTTCTGGAGCGTTTGTTGGACCGTGAGATTCAGTCTTCATATCATATAGTGGTCCGAGCATCAGATCAAGGTGTTCCTGTCCGGCTCTCGTCCCTTGCAAACATCACCATCACAGTTCTGGACATTAATGACAACCCGCCTGTGTTTGAGAGGAGAGATTATCTGGCCACACTTCCAGAAGACGTTGCAGTCGGTACAGAAGTAGTCCAGGTTTATGCCGCCAGTAAAGATATCGGCACCAACGCTGATATTTACTACAACATCAGATCCGGAAACCAACAAGGCCATTTCACCATTAACGTCAACTCAGGTGAGATGTCTTAAAGCAGATTATGGACTCTTTTCACATTTCTGGGTTTCTCAGTAGCGGAAGTGATTGTAGTTTGCATGCATTTAAATGCTTACCTATAAATACCTACTGTATAATGGCCAAAAAGGCGACACGGTGGCGCAGTGGGTAGCACGTTCGCCTCACAGCAAGAAGGTTGCTGGTTCGAGCCTCGGCTGGGTCAGTTGGCGTTTCTGTGTGGAGTTTGCATGTTCTCCCCGTGTTCGCGTGGGTTTCCTCCGGGTGCTCCGGTTTCCCCCACAAGTCCAAAGACATGCGCTATAGGTGAATTGGGTAAGGTAAAATTGTCCGTAGTGTATGCGTGTGAATGAGTGTGTATGAATGTTTCCCAGAGATGGGTTGCAGCTGGAAGGGCATCCGCTGCGTAGAACATATGCTGGATAAGTTGGCGGTTCATTCCGCTGTGGCGACCCCAGATTAATAAAGGGACTAAGCCGAAAAGAAAATGAATGAATGAATGAATAATGGCCAAAAATGATTAAATATATCATTTTAACGTTTTATTATATTTGTAATACTTGCACATGAAATATCTGCAAAATATATCTTATAGATTAACTTTATAACACAAGTTTTACCGTATTTACCCTTGTGCTGCATACAGGTGCCATCTCTGTATCTCGAGCACTGGACTTCGAGTCCTGCAAGGATTATTTTCTGACGGTGGAGGCCACAGACGGTGGGACTCCGCCCCTCAGCGCTGTTACCATGGTGAACATCAACCTGACAGACGTCAATGACAACGCCCCCATATTCAGCCGCGATGCCTACAGCGTGTCCATTAGCGAGGATGCAAACATAGGAGACACTGTGGTCAAGGTGAGCAGTCGTGACATTATTATGTCTTATTTTATGTCTCTGAGGTCTGCATTATAGTGTGGTCTGTTCAGGTGATGGCGGAGGATGTGGACAGCTATGTCAATGGTGACATCCTCTATTCCATCATCAGCGGTGACCGAGAAAACCAATTCTACATTGAGCCAATCACAGGACAGATCAAAGTCAACAAGCAGCTGGATCGAGAAACGGTGAGGAACTAAATCCCACAAAGATTTTATTTGAAATGACTGAGATCCAGGAACAGCCCAAATCTTTCACAGCAGACACACTCATAAAACAAAAGAACATTTAATAAGATTTCTCATGCTGATTCATTTCATTTGAAAGATTCTCCATGTGTCTGAGATTAAGATAATGCTTTTACAACTGTGAAACACTTCATAAAAGATTTAAAAAAAAAAAAAAAAGGCCTGGAGAGGTGAGTTTGGAGATTTCTGTAGTGAAGCATGTGCTCTATTTTTAACATTTTTAGCACACAGATGTGCCCTATTTTATTTCTGAGAATCAGAATTTATTTGTAGTTTAATGAGTGAAAATATACTACATGTATTATTCATTTTTGCAGAATCCATATAATGTTGCTGCTTTAAAAAATGCTTAAACCAGTCTAAGCTGGTTGGTTGGTTTTAGCTGGTCAACCAGGCTAGTTTTAGAGGGGTTTTAGCCACTTCTCGGCTGGCCTTAGCTGATAAAACAGCAGATAAAACCAGTTTGACCAGCCTCCTGGTTGGCTGCCCCACATGAAAAAAATACTATAGTAATTTATAGTAAATAGTAGTTGATTTTTTAACCATACTATAGTACTTGAACTAATCTGTGGTGAGAGTTGCTGTAGTAACACAAAAACCATAATATAAACAAATGATCCAAGTACTGTGGTGTATTTATTACAGTTTATCAGTTCACTAAAGTTAATACTACAGTATGCTGTAGCATTCATAAACAAAATGTTGTAAATACTGTAATATATCAAGTATAATACACTTTACTATATTATGGGTCAAAAACAGTATTGTATGTAGTATTTGCTATAAATATAGTAATATGTAGTATTTACTATAAATAACAATAGTATTTTGTCATGTGGATGGCCTTAGCTGGTTTTAGCTGGTTTCAGCTGGACACATCAGGTTTTGACTGGTCTCCCACCCCAGTGAAGCTGGTTTTACAGGTTTAAGCTGGCTGGTTTTAACTGGTTTTGGCTGGTTTAAGCCGGAACATATCTGGTTTTGGCTGGTCTCCCACCCTGGCAAAGCTGGTTTTAGCTGGTAATTCCATCAGGTCTCCCAGCCTGACCATCATAGACTAGCCTGGAAGTGGTCAAATCCCCCAAAAACTCACCAACCAGCTTAGGCTGGTTTAAGATATTTTATTTAGTTTTTTTCAGGAGTGATAAGGCATACATTTTAAATAGTTAATAGTTAGAAACATGTTAGCAGCCTGCTAAAACACAACTATGTTTTTAATGATTGTTAATCTACATAAACAATGTATTGTTAATGTGCTAATACATGCTAGCAATGTGCTAATACATGCTAGCAATGTGTTAAGCATTCTAGCAACAGTCTAGTCTAAAAGCAAACTTTCAAGTTAGGCTTCTCAACCCAACATGAAAGTTTGTCTACATAATTTACTATTTAGCCTAGTTGGCAAGATGTTTTTATGTTCAATATAGATCATAATAATATACCCATTTAAAACCCCTAACCTCTTTTTTTATTCTTGTTTGTTAAAAAAATCAGTGAACTGAAAATAAATGAATGTGTCTTAATTTGGCTAGTAGACCAAGCGGTTATATAATTGCAACCACTAGATGGAGCTAAAGCTTCATTACATTACAGTCAGAGTTTCCTTTTCACTCTCAAGTCAATTAGCGTAATGAAGTCATTGTTGTCTTCAGCTTAAAGAGTCTGTTTAATTATATTCTGCTAAAAGGGGTCAGATTATTTCATGGCTCTTTTGAAATACGCCTTTAATGTAAGATGTATGCGTACTCTTTAACTTTTGCATGTAAATCCTCTCCAAAGTACTTTAATTGTAACTAAGCTGCAAAAAGAGGGGAAAATGAGTCCCTTCTAAGTTTATAAGTGGAGTTTAGGGGGATAGAAAATATGCCATAAAGGTCTAAAATACAGTCCCATTAATGAAGTGAACAGAAAGAAAAGAAAATGGGAGCAAAATGAGTTGCAAACTGAAGATTTTTTCAACACATTTCGAAACATAATAGTTTTAATAAATAATTGTCTCATAACTGATTTCTTTTGTCTTTTCCTTGATGACAGTACATAATATTTTACAGGATATTTTTCAAGATACTATTCGACTTAAAGTGCAATTTAAAGGCTTAATTAGGTAAATTGAGCAAGCTAGGATAATTAGGCAAATCATTATATAACAATAGTTTGATCACTAGACAATTGAAAAAAATAAAATATATATATATATATATATATTGTTCAAGGGGGCTAATATTGACCTTAAAATGGTTTTTAAAAAAATAAAAACTACTTTTATTGTAGCCTAAATAAAACAAATCAGACTTTCTCCAGAAAAAAAAAATATTATAGGAAATACTGTGAAAAATTCCTTGTTCTGTTAAACATCATTTGGGAAAAATATGAAAAAGAAAAAAAATCATAGGAGGGTGAATAATTCTGACTTCAACTGTAGATGTGTGTTCATCTCTCTTTACTCTGTACTCTCCTTTCATCAGTGATTCTGCATGTTTTAAACTCCTCTCGCTGTGTGTGTGTGTTTGTGTGTGTGTATAGATGGCTAGTTACTCGTTGTCTGTTCGAGCTCTGGACAGTGGGACTCCTGCCATGTCCTCAACTGTTCTGGTCAACATCGACATCTCTGACGTCAACGACAACCCGCCCACATTCACGCCGGCCAATC
Source organism: Danio jaintianensis (assembly GCA_903798115.1). Taxonomy (NCBI): domain Eukaryota; kingdom Metazoa; phylum Chordata; class Actinopteri; order Cypriniformes; family Danionidae; genus Danio; species Danio jaintianensis. Next base: position 4,973,527 of record CAIGQV010019070.1, on the reverse strand, counting down.
ACACCGCAGTTATACAGGTATGCTATTGAGCGATGTATGAATTCACCAATCACAACTGTATCAATTTAAATAGATGGTTCGACCCAGCGTGAAATCGAGTTGAATATTTATGCACCCTCAAGTCATCCAAGATGTAGATGACGTTTATCTTCAGTAGAACATAGAAGAACATTAACAGCTAAAATAGATTCATAAAAAACGTCTATCACAACCGACATTTTGAGAGTCAAAAAAACATACAGGCAACACAAAATGAATACATACATTGAGGTCTTATGAAGCGAAACAGTTGGTTTGGGCAAATGAATTAAACACAATTTGAACACTATATATTTTGTTTTAAGAACGATTTTAAATATTTTGGAGCAGTAAACATGTCAGGCTAAATAATTAAAATATATCAGTGACGTCTGCTATCTTCATTAGTCTCAGAAACACGGATTTCTTTACAACTTGAAAAGGCATCTTTGAAGATCTTTCTTTTCTCTGGATATAAAGTAAAGCCACTGCACTGTTCAGGTCTAGAGCATGCTTTGATGTTGGTTTATAAGCGATTTGTTTTTCAGATGTTTGCTGAAATATGGGCTGACCAGTAGCTTTTGATGTGGAGATACTGTTGCTCTAAAAAACTAAATAAAATAGACGTAATAAACACATAAATAAATGTACATATACCATAGTAATGGTATAAACATAGACTGTAAAAGACATGGACGTAGTATCTGTGACGTCAGCCATAGGTTTCTGATGAGCGCAAATGAAGCAACAAGTAGGCGTGGCCAACCGTCGCCATTTTGTTCGCGCATCATCGCACCCACCGTGGGTGACCAAATAAGGGCAAAGAGGTGGAGCATGAGCGGAGCTACAAACGCCTGCTAGCATTTTGCTTAGACAGGCTTTTCTTTGGGAGAAACGCTTAATACTTCATTACCTGCGACTCGTTTGTGCTTGGTTGTGTACTATATCAATAAAGTGTTTAGTCTTTTAAAAACACTGTTGTAATACATTGAGCCACTAAGCATTGTTCTTATGACGTTTTTCTACAGGAGGAAAACGCAAATTACTTCCAAATACTTAAAATATAGTCTGTGTTCATAAATGCAAGGCTATTGGTGAAATCCAGGCATAACACTGTACGACAACGTTTCAGATGACTGTTTTATAGCCTACAGCTACTCCATCTGTCAGATTCTGGAGCGCATTGCAGTTCTAAAGAAAATTATAAATGATAAATTATCTTAAATAAAACAAATACATTTATAGATATGGTATATAAGTATATTATTTCACTCACCTGGGAAAGGGAGGCAACTTGAACGGTTTCTGAGCACAATTAAGTGCACACAGCATGCCATATTATCTGATAATTGTTGGAAATAATTCCTAAAGGCAACTGAATGTGTAAAGCCACATAAAACAACACAATAATATGATGTATTTGCAGAGTTCAGCGGCTAATCAGCCGGAATCAGCTGAGTTGACGAGACAGCGAGCAGCGAGACTTAGCTGTCACTCAAGTGGCCACGCCCTTAATTATGCAGACTTAATAAAACTTAATAAAAACGAAACGGATGAGTTATAAAAAAATTCACCCCCCTCACAGTTGTCATGAAGGGTAATATTAGCTATATGCACCAAAACCATCTTTTGTACCAGGCTGTAAACATGTATTTATCAGCTGTAAAATTGGCCAATTTAGCATTGCAATTTAGAGAACATCTGGATTTCCTGGAGCCAGCCCCCAAAGGCGAGTCGATGAATTGCAGTTTTAGTTACTTCCGTATTGGCTTCCCGAGGGTGAGCGGGAGGTTGCCGCTTGGGTATAACAGAAAATTTTAGCGGTTTTAAAACCTTGACTTTCCAAACCACAGTAAACTCTAAAACTGGTTATCGTCCCATGCATAGTATACATTTGACAAAATTATACATTAGAAATGAGATTGAAAGCTATAATGACAGACATTCAAATCTCTGGTGGGTAGCACAGTTGCTCAGTGGTTAGCACTGCCGCCTCACAGCAAGAAGGTCACTGGTTTGCGTCCTGGCTGGGCCAGTTGGCATTTCTGTGTGTAGTTTGCATGTTTTCCACATGTTCACATGGGTTTCCTCTGGCTGCTCCGGTTTCCCCCACAGTCCAAAGACATGCACTATAGGTGAATTGAGTGAACTAAATTGGCCATAGTGTATGAGTGTGTGTTTGTTTCCCAGTACTGGGTTGTGGCTGGAAGGGCATCTGCTGTGTAAAACAAATGCTGGATGTGTTGGCAGTTCTTTCTGCTGTGGCGACCTAAGGGACTAAGCCGAAGGAAAATGAATGAATAATACTCCCTTCAAAGACATAACAGAACTTTATCTAAAATTTGGAAGCCCTTTCTTATGTTAAAACTCTCCAGCTGGATCTAGACTGATCACCCCTGCCATCCCCTCATAATAATAATACATAACAGTTTGTAACCCTTTATTGCCTTGAATTTTAACAGTATGAGTGTTGTATACATGTAGGCATCTGTCCCTCATTTAATTATGTAGTTTGTTTATTTATTTATTTATTTTTCCCTACTTAGGGGCCGATCACACCGAATGCGCTTTTCCGTTCTAAATATGAGAGGCGCACCACAGTGCCTTTTTTGTTGACAAGAAAAAAAAGAAGTGCGTTGCGCTTTTTATGACGCTACGCAACCACTGAATCAGCTGTGTATTGTGCGCGAGCGTTATTGATATTGGTACAATTGCGACCACTAGTCTCTACTCCATCTCTAAAGTCTCTGTAGTCATCTTGACAACACCACAGACACTGCTGTCACCTCAGTGGAAACCCCGCCTCTGCTTTCATTTGATTGGACAATGAAAAAGACGCAAGTGATGTAGCTCGCTTTTTCTGCTCAGAGTTGACTTTTTTTCAAGTGCGAGCGCACAGCGTGCAACAGCAAAAACATAGATATTTACATTAGATGTCACCTACGCTGTTGTTGTCTATTGGAAGGAATGCGTCAATAGAGCCGCCATTTGCACATTGAGGCGCAGACACTGTTATGTTATCAGGCAGCCTTATAAGTTACCTCAAAAACTAGCCGTTACTTCACTTAGCCGACAATAATACACGTTTCTGGCACCGCAGCGTCTTGTTGTCATATTTCATTTACATTGTTTGCTAATTTTATTCAACAAAACTGCCATAAGCCTAGAATTTAGTGCGAGTTGGTGTTACTTTGGCTTATGGTCAGTGCAGTAAGTGACTGCATTATCATCAATAACGTTACTTGTTGAGCACAAAAGTTCGTAACATATAAAAACGTAAAAAATGAAATATTACCTATGAAATGTTCTGCCTTTGTGCTTTGTTTTCTTTGTTTGCTCGTTACTACACCCGTACATAGGGCAAAAGTCCAGCATCTTCAGATTGGCTTTAGTCTTGTCTAGTGCGGTTGAATGACTTTTGTCCTGGGAGCACTGTAAAAATGTGGCAGAGCCCTTGACGCATGCTCAGGGTCCATATGCGATATCTAGTGTATATATCTGTGCAACAAAAATGTGAGGCGCAGCAGGCGGTTAAAACGCGAGGTGCACAGGCTGCAAAATCATTCAAAAGATGCGCCTCTCAACTCAAAAAACGCATTTGGTGTGATCGGCCCCTAACAGTGTTTTTGATGTTTGTAAGTGTGTACCTATACAGCTTGTTTTTGTATTCTCTACTTTTATCCCCTTTTTCCTTTCCATCTGTTCTTGATGGTTGTTGTTTATGCTTGTAAAATGTAAAAAATGTTAAATAAATATTAAAAAAGCTCCGGTTTCCCCCACAAGTCCAAAGACATGCACTATAGGTGAATTGGGTAGGCTAAATTGTCCGTAGTGTATGTGTCTGAATGAGTGTGTATGGATGTTTCCCAGTGATGGGTTGCAGCTGGAAGGGCATCCGCTGCGTAAAACAAATGCTGGATAAGTTGGCGGTTCATTCCGCTGTGGTGACCCCGGATTAATAAAGGGACTAAGCTGAAAAGAAAATGAATGAATCAATGAAATATTAAAAAAGGTTCAAATGTAAATATTACATGACAAAAGAATGACAGTCTGCTATAGTCAGTGCTTTAAAAAGTCACCTACATCTTGTCTGGCCTGAGGGTAAGGGAATGTTCATTTTCGGTTGAACGCTTCCTTTAACACAAGCCTTTTTCTGCTGGACAGGAGAACAAGCCTCTGGGAACGAGTGTCCTGCAGCTGTCCGTCATTGATAAGGATGCCAGTCACAATGGACCGCCTTTTCATTTCCGCATCCTATCAGGAAACGAGGGGGCGTGGTTTAAGCTGGACAGGGAGGGGCTGCTGACATCTAATCAGGTGTTTCGGAGGTCTGAAGGGACAGAATACGTCATTCATGTGCAGGTAAAGACAAATGTGGACTTTTGTGCACTGTAAAAAGTGATTATTTACTTTCATTTGAAAAAGTGAGTAAACCCGTTGCCCTAAAAGCAACAAGTTGACTTTACTTAAAGAGCCCCTATTATGGGTTTTTGAAAATGACCTTCCATGTAGTGCGTAACACAGCTCTAAATGAAGTGAATTATCCAGCTAAGGCTTAAATCTGTTAGTGCACCGTGTTTAAAACTATTGATTCATCTATAAAAGAGTCAACTCATTGTGCTTCAAATGAATCGTCTTGATAACAAGTCTTTAACTGTGCCGGCGTGACGTCGATATGGAACTTAAGCCCCGCCCATTTGTTGCGTGCGCAAACCCGGGAAAATTGAACCCCCCCGGCCCCGCCTACAAACACTGTAGAAAGAAAAAGAAGAAGAAGAACACTGTAGCAGACCCCGGTTGAATCATGTCGCAAAGACGCTGTGCTCTGAAGTGTGAGGGAAAATTAGTGTTATTTTCCCTACCCAAAGATGAGGCTGTGAAGAGTCAGTGGTTGAGGTTTATTTTTGCAAAAATACCTCAGCATTGTAGCCCCAGCCTTGTGCTGTGTTCCCGTAATTTTTCTGACGAGTGCTTCAGTAATCTACACGCTTACAACGGGGGATTCGTCGGCCGTTTGTTAAAGGAAGGATCAGAAAAGACTATATGGGAGAGCTTGACAGGAACCTTACAGTACACAGTTCATGGACCAGTTCCTTCCTCCATTTCACAAGTGTAAGTAAGTGCGATTAAAATGGTTGCCTCCTTGTTTTCTCTAGCTTGCAAATTATGTATTTAAATGTGTTTTGTTACTTGTAACCGCTTGTACTGTATCTGGTTAACTCTTTATATTCGTATATCGCGTCTAAAGCCACGGAATTACGGGAGTTTTCTGGGAGAAATAAGGTAGGGTGGCGGGAGATGGGTCTGAAATACGAGAGACTCTTCGGAAAAACGAGAGTGTTGGCAGGTATGCTCACACATACACTCTGCACTCTGACTACTTATCAAAATTGTTGATAAGCCGTAGTGGGCATTTCTCTCTGTCTCGCGCTGAATGCAGTCGACCAATCACAACAGACTGGGTCATAGGACCAATCAGCACAAATTAGCATCGCGCTAAGGAGGGGTTTGGGAACAAATGAATCGCTGAACGAATTATATGGGAGTCGTTGGGATAATTAGGTAAAAATTAATGCATATTATAAGACAATGAACGTGTTTTTTGACCTTGCATTCATATTGCCTGTTGTTGGAGACCCCCAAGAGTAAACCCATTGTAACTTTGTCTTTAATTTAACTTCATTTTTATAATTATGCAAATAGTCCATTTACCTATAAATTTTAAGGCAGCCGGTTTACTCACTTTAAGTAAAGTCAACTAATATTTTTTTTCACAGTGTAGTTTATTTAAATATTAGATTTATATATGAAATATTAGATTAGCAGTCAGATGTTGTGGGATGTTTAATATTTTGGGCTTAATTTTTATTTAATATAATATGCATAAAAACAAGAATTTTAACTGTTTTCAGGTTTAGTTATTTATATATATATTTTAAATATGTAAATTGTTTCCATGATGTGGAAAACATGGACGTTATCAATAGTCAGAAATCAGAATTAGTTGTATAATGTGAATTTAGTACATTTTGAATTAATTATACTCTAAATACATTTGAGGGCAAAATTATTTTATTCTTTTCAGATATTTCTCAAGTGATGTTTAATGGAGCAAGAACATTTTCACAGTATTTCCTATAATATATTTTTTTTTTCGTCTTATTTGATATTTTGGCTATAATGAAAGCAGTTTTTTACATTGAAACATTTTTTTGAGGTCAATATTATTAGACTGTTGGAAAAACTCTACTTTTAAACAGCATTCGGAGGTAAAAAATGTTGTCAAATGTCAAATTTAACTGGATGGCTAATAATTCTGACTTATGGATGGCTAATAATTCTAAAACTATATGTAGCTCTGCTAAGCTAAATAAAATTCAATAAGTCTGATCAAGTTTTATATATTTTAATTGAGGAACAATGTAGAATGTGTCATAGGGTTCCTACAATTTTCATTTTGTTAAGCTCCTGTGTATTAAACACATCTTACAGTAAACTCCAATATATCCTTATGTTTTTTTGTTTTTTTAAGATAAATAATATTCAGTAAGTCTAAACAAGTTTTATATATTTTAATTTCAGAACGATGTAAAATCTGTCATAGGGTTCCTACAATTTTCATTTAGCTAAACTCTTATATATTAAACATGTCTTACAGTTACACTCCAATGTATCGCTACATTTAATAATTTCCTGTTTTCAATTATTTGGACATACTTTTTGATTATAAAAAATCTTTAAAATATTAAAATGGAGGGGAATAATGTAACTGAATTTGAGATAAAATAAAACAGATTTCATGGGGCTTGTAGAATTTGCTCTTCAGTGTTTGGGCTTTCAGCGGTGACATTTCCATTACGCTGAACTGAACTAAACTGAACTTCAATTCTAAAAACTGGACTGAAGCCGTTTCAATTTACTAGAACTTCTTCTATGTTAAGCTGCTTTGACACAATCTACATTGTAAAAGCACTATAGAAATAAAGATGAATTGAACTGAATTGTAATAGCATTAGTTCTGTGGTTTGATTGGTGCTTGATTCAGCCAGTCACAGTGTTTTGTTCTTCCACCAGGCCAGTGATAGTGGTCGTCCACCGCTGTCGTCTGTGGCCTCAGTTTTAGTGCGTGTGATTGAGGAAAGTGTTCATAAACCTACGGCATCTCCTCTACATGTGCACATTGTGACCATGGAGGACGAGTTTCCGGGAGGAGTGATCGGGCAGATCCACGCCACAGACCAGGACGCCTTCGATATCCTCACCTACGGACACACACACCAGCAGAGCAGCCTCTTCAAGGTACTCCAGTGTGAGACAGTGGATTGTGTTTACTTTATCTGAATGCCACATTAGCATATTCATGTCATATTAGGATTTTTATCATTAGTAGAGATTTATCATAGTTTAGAATGATCAAATGTTTTTATCCATAAAACTTTTACTGGTAATTGTATTATTATTTAGTTTTCAATAAATTTAATATATGAGTAATTCTACAGTTTTTAAAATAAAATCATACAATTTTTATTTGGGTGACACGGTGGCTCAGTGGTTAGCACTGTTGCCTCACAGCAAGAAGGTTGCTGGTTCGAGTCCTGGCTGGGTCAGTTGGCATTTCTGTGTGAAGTTTGCATGTTCTCCTAGTGTTGGCGTGGGTTTCCTCCGGGTGCTCCGGTTTCCCCCACATTCCAAAGACATGCGCTATAGGTGAATTGAATAAACTAAATTGACCGTAGTGTATGTGTGTGAATGAGAGTGTATGGGTGTTACCCAGTACTGGGTTGCGGCTGGAAGGACATACGCTGCATAAAACACATGCTGGATAAGTTGGTGGTTCATTCCGCTGTGTCGACCTCTGATGAATAAAGGGACTAAGCCGAAGGAAAATTAATGAATGAATGAATAAATGAATTTTTATTTGTCAGTCATTTTTAAACAGTTATATATATATATAATATTTTTATTTTATAAAATAATAATGTAATTGGAAATAATATAATTGGACACAAGGTAACAAAAATATTTTATTATATTACATCAGATGTTATGTTTATTGTCTATTGTTAACAAAATTAATAAATACAGAACAATTGTGTTATTTGTTACTAGTTAATGTTAGTTAATGGATTTACTAATGTTAACTTGTGGACCATGTTGTAAAGTATTACAGAAATTTTTTTTAATGCTTTAATGTAATGTATAATTTTTTAAATGTTAATTTTACTGTTGAGTTTCAAAATGTTTACAATTTATTATTTATTTATTTTATATTTTATTGAATTTTATTTGGTAATTTTTTAAAAAAAATAAATTAAATTGAAAATAGGCGTCACTGTGGCGCAGTGGGTAGCACAATCGCCTCTCAGCAAGAAGGTCACTGGTTCGAGCCATGGCTGGGTCAGTTGGCATTTCTGTGTGGAGTTTGCATGTTCTCCCCGTGATCACGTGGGTTTCCTCCGGGTGCTCCGGTTTCCGCCACAAGTCCAAAGACATACGGTACAGGTGAATTGGGTAAGCTAAATTGTCCGTAGTGTATGTCTGTGATTGGGTGTGTATGGGTGTTTCCCAACTGATGGGTTGCAGCTGGAAGTAAAACATGTGCTGGATAAGTTGGCGGTTCATTCCGCTCTGGCCGCCCAGATTAATAAAGGGACTAAGGCGAAAAGAAAATGAATGAATGAAAAATTGAAAATACTGTATAAATCATTTTTATTTGTCAGTGATTTTTTTTTAAATAGTTAATTTAAACATATATCAAATTAATCAAAACTATGGAAAAATATAACTGCACACACAAGGTAAAAATTTTTTAATTATATTCTAATGTTAACTTTTGGACCATGTTGTAAATTATTACTGCGTTGTTGTTTTTTTAACGTAGACTAGAACTACAGTACATAATAATAATTATTATTATTATAATAATTATAATATAATATATTCATATTTTATTATTTATTTATTTAATTTTATTTGGTAAAAATAAAATAAATTAAATTAAAATATACTATTATTTTCCCATAAGGAACAGACCTAAATGTGAATTCATGTTAACTCTAAATGTAAAATGTATGTAACTCAATTTGATTACTTATATCACATCAGACATGTATTATAAAAACTATCATTTTGCCTTCAAATTTTCTAAATCTTATGACACCTGTAATTTTTTGTTCTTGTCTGTCAGGTGAGTCCTCGTGATGGTCGTATCATTGCTCTGAGTGGTCTGGACGCGGGTCGCTACACCTTGAACGCCACAGTCACAGACGGCCGTTTCACCGTGAGTGTGCCTGTAAGTGTGCACGTGGAGCAGGCGTCTGTGGAGATGCTTCACGATGCCGTCACCGTCCGATTTGACCGTGTATCCCCTCACGACTTCATCTCCCGTCACCTGCCCTCTGTCAGACGCGTCCTGTCCAGTGTCATGTCCACGTCCCGTCCTGACGCTCTGCACGTGCTTAGTGTGCAGCCGGTGGAGGCCACGGGACAGCTGGACCTGCTGGTGGCTGTGGAAAGGGCTGAAGGGGGATTTTATAAGGCGGCGCTGGTGACCCAGAAGCTGAGCTCGGCCCGCCGGCAGCTTGATCAGGTGCTGAGAGTGTCTGCAGTCCTGGATAAAAACTGCTCAGGTCTGGACTGCAGAGAGGCACAGTGTGAACAAACCATCACGCTGGACTCGCACAGTCTCCTCACCTACAGCTCCACCAAAACCAGCTTTGTGTCACCCAAGTTTCACAGGAACACCAGATGCGTCTGCAGCGGTGAGTGGAGCTTTTTGGACTAGAATGTGTTGAAGTGGGTCAGGTACAGATTTGGGTCAGGTACAGTTTAATGAAATGGGTTTTAATGTGTTTAATGTCTGCAGCGATGAGTGGAGTTATTAGACTACAATGAGTGAAAAAATGTTGGGTCACCCTGTATTTTAATGTACAATTCACGCTATTGACATGCGTTTTACTGAGACACTTAGCTCAATAAACTACTAATTTAGTGCTTATTGATAGTTAGTAGGATAGTAGTTGGGTTTAGGTATTGGGTAGGATTAGTAGTGTAAAATGAGAACATACTTCATAACTGCTAGTTAGTGTCTTAATAATAGGCAGGTAATAAGCCAGTAGTTAATAGTGTGAATTGTTACTTAAACTACACTCAAAAAATGAATCACGATGAAGTATCATTAACTGTAACCTTTTTATTTTATTTTATTTGGCAGTTTTTCAAAATGTATGTTGTCAGATTCCTTAGAATCAATCTAAATCTGTTCAAATTGAATATTATTAGATTTAATCAGTTTAAGAATATGAATATGGTATAAATATATATACAGTTGCAATCAGAATTATTAAACCCCCTGAATTATTAGCCCCCCTGTTTATTTTTTCCCCAATTTCTGTTTAAAGGAGAGATGTTTTCAACACATTTCTAAACATAATAGTTTTAATAACTCATTTCTAATAACTGATTTCTTTTATCTTTGCCATGATGACAGTACATAATATTTTACTCAATATTTTTCAAAACACTTCTATACAGCTTAAAGTGACATTTAAAGGCTTAACTAGATTAATTAGGTTAACTAGGCGGGATTGGATAATGAGGCAAGTTATTGTATAACGATGGTTTGTTCTGTAGACTATCGAAAAAATGTATAGCTTAATGGGGCTAATAATATTAAAAATCTTAAAATATTTTTACAAAAATTAAAACTGCTTTTATTCCAGCTGAAATAAAACAAATAAGACTTTCTCCAGAAGAAAAAACATTATCAGACACACTGTGAAAATTTCCTTGCTCTATTAAACATAATTTGGGAAATATTTAAAAAAAGAAAACAAAATTAAAAGCGGGTTTAATAATTCTGATTGCAACTGTATATATAGCTGTAGAAAAAGTTAAATTCTATGAGATTGGTTTACTCGGGGGATGGAAATGGATGGAAAATTTATATATAATACATATTTTTTATATAATACATAAATCTTATTTGTTAGGCTTAATTTGTTTTTGTAACCGGGATTTTGAACGTTTTTTGTTGTTGTTTTTTTGGAACGTTAATTTTGTATTGGTATATTAATTGCTAATTAATTAGACACAGTTTGTTGTATGGTTTCTGAAAGTTTTTCTTTTATTACTAATAATAAATAATAAAAAAGTAAGTTTTTTTTTTAGCATACATCTTCATTTTACAGAAAATTATATATATTTTTTATCTTTAATAAATTAATAAAATCTGGAAAAGTCCAAAAATTATGACTTAATTAAAAAAGAATTGGCTTACAGAGTCATAATTATGAATTAAGTTAAAAATAATTTGGATGTGTTGTGATAGAGATGTTGATATTAAAAAAGGACCAATTTTGACTTTTCAAATACATCTCGTTTTAATAATTTCATAAGTCATTCTCATATTTCGTAACTTTTTTAGTCATAGTTATGATTGTTTTATGACTTTTTATCTTATAATTTTGTTAATGAATGTAATGCTGTTTTGATGCTTTTGTTTATATTAGTTTATTTACAGGTGTATTGGTATATTAATTGAAAAATAATTTGAAACAATTTGTTTTGTGGTTTCTGAAAGTGAAAAGTCATAGTTATGAATTTCATTGTCATAATTACGTTAAAATTTGTTAAAATTATGGATGCACTGCAATAGAGATGTTGATATTAAAAAAGGACCAATTTTAGTTTTTTATCTCTTATTTTAATAATTTCATAATTATTCATCATAATTTCAGAACCTTTAAGTCATAGTTATGACCTTTTTAACTCCTGCTTTTGAGTTTTAGATTTAATCATTTTGATTTAGTATGTCATAATTACGGGGTGTCACGGTGGCACAGTGGATAGCACAATCACCTCACAGCAAGAAGGTTGCTGGTTCGAGCCTCGGCTGGGTCAGTTGGCATTTTTGTGTGGAGTTTGCATGTTCTCCCTGTGTTTGCGTGGGTTTCCTCCGGGTGCTCCGGTTTCCCCCACAAGTCCAAAGACATGCGCTATAGGTGAATTGGGTAAGCTAAATTGTCCATAGTGAATGAGAGTGTATGGGTGTTTCCCAGTGATGAGTTGCAGCTGGAAGGGCATCCGCTGCGTAAAACATATGCTGGATTAGTGGGCGGTTCATTCCACTGTGGCGACCCCAGATTAATAAAGGGACTAAGCCAAAAAGAAAATTAATGAATGTCATAATTACAACTTTTTATTTTTGAATATTGTTATATTTATGTCATATGCTGGAAATATTTGTATTATAGCGTTTTTGATAACACTTTACAGTAATGTTTCCTCTTTGTTAACATTAGCTAACATAAACCATATTGTACTGTTTTCATTTGATTTGAATTATTTGTTATTGTTATTGTGTAGTATTGGAAAGTATTGGTGCATTTAAATATAGATTAGGGTTAGAATATACATTGCATTGGGTATTAGGTCATTTTTATTAATAGTTCTGCACAGGTTTCATATAAATATGCAACTAAAATCATTAAAAATGTTTATTTTTATAAGCGTTCTTATGCATAATTTCCACAGATGTATATATACTGTACATATACTGATTCATTCGTTCATTCATTTTCTTTTCGGCTTAGTCCCTTTATTAATCTGGGGTCGCCACAGCAGAATGAACCGCCAACTTATCCAGCATATGTTTTACACAGCGGATGCCCTTCCAGCTGCAACCCATCACTGGGAAACATCCATACACTCATTCACACTCATACACTACGGACAATTTAGCTTACCCAATTCACCTATAGCGCATGTCTTTGAACTTGTGGGGGAAACCGGAGCACCCAGAGGAAACCCAACATGGGGAGAACATGCAAACTCCACACAGAAATGCCAGCTGACCCAGCCGGGGCTCGAACCAGCGACCTTCTTGCTGTGAGGCGATTGTGCTACCCACAGCGCCACCGTACTGCCCCTGTACATATACTGGTAAATTATAATTTTGTATGCAATTTACTCAAAATATCCCACTCTCTTCATTTAAATGAATGATACATAAGACAACCAAGCTTGTTTTCTTGGATTTAGGTTCGATTTTGCAAAATTTTTAGCAAAATACAAAAAAATAGCGAGCATGCTGTGTGTTAAAGTGGATATTTAATACCAGAGTGACTTTCTGATCTGTTGTCTGTTACTAAACTCACCATAACATTAAAACATTCGAGCCTTGCGATGCTTCACGCTGTGTACAAAAGCAGCGCTAGCCTCCTTCAAAATTAAACACACAAAACCTTCCATAACTCGAGGTTAAATGGTGTTAACCTGGTGTTTAAAAGATATTAACCCAGTGTGAAGCGCAGTGTGAAAAGCTCTTACATAAGCCCGACGATTGAGCATGCACTTAAAAAAGCACACTCTCAAACACAGACCTCGTCCTTGCACTCAGAAATAGCGGGAATAGGAACACACACTTTTAGTGCTGTGGGCATTCAGCTTGTTGTTCAGAAAAAAAATGTTGTGGTCAGTAATATCTGGTAAAGTCTAGATAGGAGACATCAGCGGCTGGAAGATAATGAGAATTATTTATATTATTAAAAACAATATAATTACCATACCGGGCGACGCGGTGGCGCAGTGGGTAGAACAATCGCCTCACAGCAAGAAGGTCGCTGGTTCGAGCCTCGGCTGGGTCAGTTGGCTTTTCTGTGTGGAGTTTGCATATTCTCCCCGTGTTCGCGTGGGTTTCCTCCGGGTGCTCCGGTTTCCCCCACAAGTCCAAAGACAAGCGCTATAGGTGAATTGGGTAAGCTAAATTGTCCGTAGTGTGTGTGTGTGAATGAGTGTGTATGGATGTTTCCCAGTGATGGGTTGCAGCTGGAAGGGCATCTGCTGCGTAAAAAACATATGCTGGATAAATTCATTCCGCTGTGGCGACCCCAGATTAATAAAGGGACTAAGCCGAAAAGAAAATGAATGAATGAATGAATAATTACCATACAGCAATAATTACTGTTTTTACATTACTGTGAGGGTTGAGTTTAGGGTTGGGGTAGGGATAGGGGTTAATAAGGTATGATTAGTGGGAAATTT
>CAIGQV010019070.1:4938072-4952209 GCA_903798115.1 Danio jaintianensis | reverse complement strand
TATTCTATCCTTCTATTCTATTCTATTATATCCTTCTATTCTATTCTCATCTATTCTATTCTCATCTATTCTTTCCTTCTATTTTATTCTATTCTATTTTTCTATTCTATTCTATTCTATTGTCATCTATTCTATTATATTCCAGCATTCTATTCTATTCTCTTCTCTTCTATCCTTCTCTTCTGTTCTATTATTCTCTTTTATATTTTATCCTTCTATTCTATTCTTCTCTATTCTATTTTATCCTTCTATTCTTTCTATTCTATTCTATTTTTCTATTCTATTCTTTCTATTTTATCCTTCTATTCTATTTTATCCTTCTATTCTTTTCTATTCGATTCTGTCCACCTCTAGTCTCATTTATTCTATTATTTCATGTTCTTTTGATTTATTTTTAACTTTATTGTATTGTATTCTATTCTACGCTACTGTAGTCTATTCTTTTCAATCAGTTCTCAATTCTAATCTTTTCTCCACTCCTCCGCCTAGCTGTAGCCGTCTATTTCTCCATCTTTTAGTTTCTCTATTTCTTTCTCTGTCTTTCTGTCTCTCATTCTCAGTTTTCTCTCTCTCTCTCTCTCTCTCTCTCTCTCTCTCTCTCTCTCTCTCTCTCTCTCTCTCTCTCTCTCTCTCTCTCTCTCGTTCTCTCTGCTGAATGGAGCAAGAGTGTGTTGTGGGAGTTGTTGTGTTGAACGCCTCCTCTTTGTAAAGGTCGTTTGCGCAGGAGTGTCTGGCAGACGTGTGTGTGTTTGTCTGTTTGTTTGTTTGTTTGTTTTTGTGTGTAGACCTGATAAAGCCAGCGCACTGTTTACCCACTGACATTTTCCAGGCGATTTCCCAGCGGCGTGTGTCTGTGTGATTGTCCTCAGCTTTGCGTGTCTGTTTTTTCTCTTTCTCTCTCAGGTTTCTCCTGCAGTTGCAGTGCTCTGCACACCGGAGGGCGCTGCGAGACAGAGATCAGCGTTTGTATGCCGAACCCGTGCCAGAACGGTGGAGTCTGTAAACCCATAGGAAACGCCTTCATCTGCAGCTGCAAGAGAGGATACACCGGTGCAACGTCAGTTCAACACTGTTTATACTTTTTACATGTTTCTATTTAGCATTTAAGTCACATTATGATTTAAACTGATGTATTGCTTTCTAAACTATATACACTACCTGACAAAAGTCTTGTCACCTATCCAAGTTTTAAGAACAACAAATAATAACTTGATTTCTAGTTGATCATTTGGTATCAGAAGTGGCTTATATGAAAGACAAAGGCCTCTAGATTGCGCTTATTTTACCAAAATAAAATGTTAATTCCTTGATTTTTAATTATTTAATTAGGACAGTAAGGTCTGACTTTGTTTAGACAAAAGTCTTGTCACTTAACAGAAATAATGTACAGTATAGAATTTAAAGTCATGGTGCAGTGGAAAAAGAATGAATATTGTGTATGACTCCCATGAGCTTGGAGGACTGCATCCATACATCTCTGCAATGACTCAAATAACTTATTAATAAAGTCATCTGGAATGGCAAAGAAAGCATTCTTGCAGGACTCCCAGAGTTCGTCAAGATTTTTTAGATTCATCTTTAATGCCTCCTCCTTCATCTTACCCCAGACATGTTCAATAATGTTAATGTCTGGTGACTCGGCTGGCCAATCCTGGAGCACCTTGACCTTCTTTGCTTTCAGGAACTTTGATGTGGAGCCTGAAGTATGAGAAGGAGCGCTATCCTGCTGAAGAATTTGCCCTCTCCTGTGGTTTGTAATGTAATGGGCAGCACAAATGTCTTGATACCTCAGGCTGTTGATGTTGCCATCCACTCTGCAGATCTCTCGCACGCCCCCATACTGAATGTAACCCCAAACCATGATTTTTCCTTCACCAAACTTGACTGATTTCTGTGAGAATCTTGGGTCCATGTGGGTTCAATAGGTCTTCTGCAGTATTTGTGATGATTGGGATGCAGTTCAACAGATGATTCATCGTAAAAAATCTACTTTCTGCCACTTTTCCAAATGATCAACTAGAAGTTATTTTTTGTTGCTCTTACAACTGGGATCGACGACAAGACTTTTGTCAGGTAGTATAGAGTTAAAGGCAAAATTACGGACCCTTTTTCACATTTCCAGGTTTCTCAGCAGCAGAAGTCGTCATAGTTGGTAAACAGAGCGCAGTGAATAAGAGACTACAGCAAATAATTTTTTACTTCATCCTATTTGTGAAATAATAAGAGAAAAACTCCACGACGGCGTTATCAAGACTTTCAGAATAAGGAAAAAGATAGTGTGAGACTGATAATGACAGCCAGAAGAGAGAACAATGTCAATTTTTATGTCCCGCCCCCATAGACACTGCATTAGAAAAGCTGCGGTAATTCGTTTTTTGTAATTTGATGCAAAGATGATATAATACATACGTAAATACATATAAATGTTCATACGTTTAAAAAAAAATCTAAATATTAAAAACTTTTTAAGATGCTGATGACCGTTAAATGCATTATAACAGGCTTGTGAAAAGGGTCTACAAGTCCTCCAGTGAAATTAAAATTCTTTTTTAAACATTTCCCAAGCATTTTTTAAGAGAGAGGAAATTTTTAATTTGTAATAACTAATATATTAATAACTCATTTATTTAATATCATTTATTTTTGTATTTGCCACGATGCAAGTACATAATATTTGTCTAGTTATTTAGCAAAATGCTAATGTTAGGTTAATAGGCTAGTCACTGGACAACAGTGTTTTGTAATTTTAATTTTAAAATTAAGGGCTAATAATTTTGTTTTCAACCATATATCTATATAAATATTATTAATGCTTCCAAAATATATGTATGTGTATATATTATTCAGTATTTTTTATCAGCAATATTAAATCTTTAAATATAACAACTTATTATAATAAGGTTTACATTTATAATCATAAAATTGTAAACATTGTTGTCCTATTACTACTACTACCAATAATTGTAACATACAGTGGGTACGGAAAGTATTCAGACCCCCTTAAAACTCAGACCCTTTGCTCAGTATTTACTTTTGATCTAATACAGCTTTTGGTCTTTGCTTATTTTTGCTCTAATACAAAAATGGTCTTTTTGAGAAAGATGCAACAAGTTTTTCACACCGGGATTTGGGGATCCTCTGCCAAATCTTTATTATTAAAATCAACAATCAGAATATGAAACATATATTTTAACCCAAATACTTATTTAAAATATTTTTAAGTCAACAACAAACCATTTTTTCAAATTGAGTTTTGTTTTTCCGAGGTGAACTTTGGCCGTTGAACCATAACAGTTATTTGTTATTCAACAAGTATCCAAAAAATTTTTGTGTGTGTTTAGAGTTTTTGTGCGAGCGCGTCTCTGTTAGACATAGTTAGTGAATCAGATCGATGAACTTAAACTTCCCAAAGTCAAAAGCTGCCCGAAGAATTTAATAACCAGCGTCTGTTCCTTTCTGAAACACACACACAGTCTGTTCACACTGGCAGCACACCATCAGAAACTGGCACAGGCTCAGTGCTGACTGACTTGCCATGTTCACATCCATATTCATGCTTACATTTCCTCCATGTACATGTTTATGCAGTCGCTGAACAGGCCTGGGTTAAAAAACAAATCCATTAATTGTTTGGGGTTTCAAGTGCTCAATTCAATATTGATTCTCAAATGTTTTTGTAAAGTATTTCTGTAAATACAGTTCAAAATATTTAGCCCTCCTGTAAAATTTTTATTCTTTTTTAAATATTTTCCAAGTGCTGTTGATTTTTTCAACACATTTTTAAACATAACGGTTTTAATAACTTATTTATTTTATCTTTGCCATGATGACAGTAGATAATATTCATTCATTCATTCATTTTCTTTCCGGCTTAGTCCTTTAATTATCGCCACAGTGGAATGAACCGCCAACTATTCCGGCATATGTATTACACAGCGGATGCCCTTCCAGCTGCAACCCAGTACTGGGAAACATCCATACACACTCATTCCCACACACACATACACTACGGCCAATTTAGTTTACCCAATTCACCTATAGCGCATGTGTTTGGACTGTGGGGGAAACCGGCGCACCCCGAGGAAACCCACGCCAACACGGGGAGAACATGTGAACTCCACACAGAAATGCCAACTGACCCAGCTGGCACTCGAACCAGCTGTTTCTTGCTGTGAAGGGACAGTGCTAACCACTGAGCCAATGTGCCGCCCCTGTTTTATGTAAGTTAACTTTTTTAAGTTAACGATTTACGTTGTGACAACATGAATGAATTGTGTGGAACCCAGCATTTTATTTTTTTTACAGTGTAGAAAGGTATCTACGTCAATTTTTATACAGTAAATCAAGACATCTGAATCGATAGCCATTGTGTTGAGTGTAACGCAGATTGTGTACAGCAGAGGGCGCCATCAGTCTGTGTGTGTGCCTGTCTTCTTCACGCTTCTGTCTGCATTGAGATTAAACTGCTGCAGTCTCTCTTGGCTTATGCTAATGGAGTTCATTACACACCACAGACGCTTACACTTGCTCCTTCAGCAAACACACTCAGTTAAATAGTTTAGACATTAATGAAATTTTTCTTCTTATGCATTAATATCACTGGATTATCATTTTATATGATTAAATGTAGCATGTTTATATTAATAATATTATGTAACTATTATCAATAGGAATATACACTCACCGGTCACTTTATTAGGTACACCTGTCCAACTGCTCGTTAACGCAAATTCCTATTCAGCCAATCACATGGCAGCAACTCAATGCATTTAGGCATGTAGACATGGTCGAGACGATCTGCTGCAGTTCAAACCGAGCATCAGAATGGGGAAGAAAGGTGATTTAAGTGACTTTGAATGTGGCATGGTTGTTGGTGCCAGACGGGCTGGTCTGAGTATTTCAGAAACTGCTGATCTACTGGAATTTTCATGCACAACCATCTCTTGGGTTTACAGAGAATGGCCAGACTGGTTCCAGCTAATAGAAAGGCAACAGTAACTCAAATAACCACTCATTGCAACCGAGGTCTGCAGAAGAGCATCTCTGAATGCACAACACGTCCAACTTTGAGGCGGATGGGCTACAGCAGCAGAAGACCACACCAGGTGCCACTCCTGTCAGCTAAGAACAGGAAACTGAGGCTACAATTCGCACAGGCTCACCAAAATTGGACAATAGAAGATTGGAAAAACCTTGCCTGGTCTGATGAGTCTCGATTTCTGCTGCGACATTCGGATGGTAGGGTCAGAATTTGGCGTCAACAACATGAAAGCATGGATCCATCCTGCCTTGTATCAACGGTTCAGGCTGGTGGTGGCGGTGTAATGGTGTGGGGGATATTTTCTTGGCACACTTTGGGCCCATTTAACCCATTGAGCATCATGTCAATGCCACAGCCTACCTGAGTATTGTTGCAGACCATGTCCATCCCTTTATGACCACAGTGTACCCATCTTCTGATGGCTACTTCCAGCAGGATAACGTGCCATGTCAAAGTGCGAATCATCTCAAACTGGTTTCTTGAACACGAAAATGAGTTCACTGTACTCAAATGGCCTCCACAGTGACCTGATCTCAATCCAATAGAGCACCTTTGGGATGTGGTGGAACGGAAGATTCACATCATGGATGTGCAGCCAACAAATCTGCAGCAACTGCGTGACGCTATCATGTCAATATAGACCAAAATTTCTGAGTAATATTTCCAGTACCTTGTTGAATCTATGCCACGAAGGATTAAGGCAGTTCTGAAGGCAAAAGAGGGTCCAACTTGGTACTAGTAAGGTGTACCTAATAAAGTGGCCGGTGAGTGTATGTATTCATGTAAAAAACTGTGTGTATGCAGTTGAAGGTCAAATTATTACCTCTAGTAAAATTTTTATTATTTTTCCAAATATTTCCTAAGTGATGTGTAACAGACTAAGGACATTTTCACAGTATTTCCTATAATACTTCTTTCAAATATTCAGTATGTAATATAGGATACATTCATTATAATGTGTTATTAAATTATATGCAATATTTATGTATTTATATTATAGTATGTTCTATACATAAATATGAATTTACTATGTACTTTTTACGTAAACATTATTTTACTTATGTTAAATTAATATAAATGAATACATTTTTGTGCTCTGCGTGGCCTTAAATGCCTCCAAATGTATTTCTTAAGCAATACAAGTTATATTTCGATTAACGTTTAATGAATAAGTCCAGAAATATTCATCATGGAAGTGAATAAGGCCACATTTAATTTAATTTTGTCATTAAGAGCTCTTTGAAACACGGTAATTAATTCATTTATTCCTAACCAGCAGTGGCAAAGTGCAGTGAAATCTCCCAATGTGTCTCAAAACTCAATGTGTGTGTAATAAAATCTCCTCAGATTGGCTGTTATTGTCCGGCCTTTATTTTTTAGTGCAGACAGACGAATTACTTCAGGCTGTAAACGTATCCCATCATTCCTGCTTTCGGACACAGTGTCAGTTTTTTTATTGAGCGACACATTTCTGCCGAATCGCAATAAATTTCATAGCAGGCCAAGGACACAATACTGTAGAGATGCGCCAATCGACTGCCCAGAAATCATTATTCTGTTTTACTTCGGTCAGTCTTCGTTACAATACAAAATGCATTGCAATAATTTTGTTGTACAAAAGTATGTAAACTGATCATAAACCGAGACTAGAGATGAGCAGATCTACAAACAAACTGGTCTGAAATGGCAGAGCACCCACGGAAAAACACAAGATATTCTGCATCAGCTTCAACAAATTTAGCAAATATTATATTGACCTTCACTTATTTCATACTTCTGCAGTGTTTTCTACATTAAATCACTGTAAAAAATAAAATGCTGGATTCCACACAATTCCTTCATGCTGTCCCAACACAAATCTATTAAGCTAAATTGATCATTTTAGCAAATTTAAGTTGATTGAACATAAAACATTGAAGTTGTCCCCCCCAAAAAAGCATAAGAATTGTGTTGTTTCAACTCGTTTTAAATACGTAATTTGAACAAACAGCAAGTCTTTTTTTCTGTATGTTTACTTGTGTCTGTGTTTTCATCACAGCTCATATTTAAGCAACAAATATATATATAATTTTTAATTACCAGGAAAGATTTTAATTTCATCTGTGAAAATCTAAATAAATCTAAAACTAGAATAAAAATGTATGTTTAATGTACTATACATGGGCTTAATTTAATGTTTTCTGATAAGTTTTCTTTTTAGATTATCTCCATTTAATAAATATTAAATACCATCACAGCTGCTTTTGTTACTCCAGGAACTGAGGAAATGCCTTTTTTCTGCTGTTCTATAAGCGCCACCTACTGGAAGAGACTAAATTAGCATTTTTAATAAGCCTGTCTACTGTTTTAGATTTGTTCAGGTATGTTTTATGTACGCTGAAAAAATGATGTCTGCAAAATTGTTGCAAACAATTTATATGTGTTAAATTTAAACAAACAAATTAAATTTAGTAATGTTCAACTTAGACCGACACGGTGGCTCAGTGTTTAGTGCTGTTGCTTCACAGCAAGAAGGTCACTGGTTCGAGTGCCGGCTGGGCCTGTTGGCATTTCTGTGTGGAATTTGCATGTTCTCCCCGTGTTGGCGTGGGTTTCCTCCGGGTGCTCTGTTTTCCCCCACAGTCCAAAGACAAGCGCTGTAGGTGAATTGAATAAACTAAATTAGCCGTAGTGTATGAGTGTGTATGGGTGTTTCCCAGTACTGGGTTGGGGCTGGAAGGGCATCCGCTGTGTGGAGCTGCGCTTCGGTGGATTTGCTCTACAGTGTTTGAACTTTCAGCAGTGAAATTTAAACCACACTGAACTAAACTAAACTGAACTTCAACTCTGAAATCTGGACTCTACTAGAACTATGTTAAGCTGCTTTGACACAATCTACATTGTGAAAGCGCTAAATAAATAAACATGAATTGAATTGTGTAAAACATATGCTGGATAAGTTGGTGGTTCATTCCGCTGTGGCGACCCCTGATGAATAAAGAGACTAAGCCGAAGGAAAATGAATGAATTAATGTTCAACTTAATTTGTTTGTTTAAAAATAAATAGTTTACAACCACTTAACTTAAAAAAATTTGCAAATCCAAGGAATCATCTTTGAATCATTTTTATGATAGGTAAAGTCAGACAGAGAAGGACCGCAACTCCAAACATGGAGGTAAATGCTCAGATTTTAGTTGAAGATTACCAAAACAAACTTTTTTTTTGAGTGGATTAACTTGCATGGAATAATTGTTCATCTTAATAATTCATTCATTCCTTTTATTTCGGCTTAGTCCCTTTATTCATCAGGGGTCGCCACAACGGAATGAACCGCCAACTTATCCAGCATATGTTTTACACAGTGGATGCTCTTCCAGCTGCAACCCATCACTGGGAAACACCCATACACTCTCATTCACACTCATACACTACGGACAATTTAGCTTACCCAATTCACCTATAACGCATGTCTTTGGACTTGTGGGGGAAACCGGAGCAGCCGGAGGAAACCCACGCCAACATGGGGAGAACATGCAAACTCCACACAGAAATGCCATCTGACCCAGCCGAGGCTCGAACCAGCAACCTTCTTGCTGTGAGACGACAGCGCTACCCACTGCGCCACCGCATCCTCCCCAATTCCTCCCCCACCCAATTAATAATAATAATAATAATTAAGAAAGAAAAGCGGGGCGTCACGGTGGCGCAGTGGGTAGCATGATCGCCTAACAGCAATAAGGTCGCTGGTTCGAGCCCCATCTGGGTCAGGTCAAAACGACTTACAAACAAGGATAAAAGAAACACTTCAAGTCACCAGAGAGCAGCAGTATATGTTAGCTTAGCAGTCTTGTTGTTTTAATTATTTATTTTCTACAAGTGCTTTGTCAAGTCTTCTCACCTGTGTATACACTCAGAATTGCGCAATGTTTTTCCAGAAATATGTTTGTTTATATGAAAGTATCTGGTGCATATGGAGAGGAATAGAGTCTGTATCCAAAGGTGGTTTGTATAGCCCACTCACCTGTATAAGGCACACTCAGAATTGCACATTTTCCCAGAAAAATAGAGTGTTTATCAGAAGGTGTCTGCTGCATATGAAGAGGAAAAGAGTATTGTTAAAAGTATGTTATGTATTTATTTATTTATTTATTTATTTATTGCCATCTTCTAAACAAAAGAGGAAAGGCAGAGAAATCGGTATTGGAATCAAACCAAAATTTGCTTATACAAAATTCGTCTATGAGCCTTGAATAATCGAGATCTGTGCAACACTGCTAACCTGACATAGTAAAAACCAGCCCAATAACCGCTGTTTTTTTCTTATATTCAATTCAACTTTATTTCTATAGCGCTTTACACAATAATTATTGTTTTCAAAGCAGCTTTACAAAAGGTGCACATTATTGCATTACAAAAAAGTTAAGGTTATTAGTTACCATAACTACCATACTAATAACGTTAACTAATAACTAATTGCTTTTAACAGTTCAAGTTATTGTATATGATAGGGCTGAACAATAAATCGTTTGAGCATCAATATCGCAATGTGTGTATCTGCAATAGTCACATCACAGGATTTGACTACTTAGGAAAGATTAAAAGATAAACATATTATTAAATATAATTTTTACATTACGCTGATCATGTTATTTTCAGTTTGATTTTTCAATTTTTATATTTGAGTACTGTTAGACTCCCCAGAAAACCATAAAGCAATGTTTGTTTCACTTTTGTTTTTGCTCTGTCGTGTTTATATACATGCTTGTCATTTATTACATTTTATGCAAACGCACTTGCATAGAAAAAGATGTGATCGCCCCAGTCAATCTAAATTCATGAAATCCTTCTGAATAGAGCCATTCAAATCATCTAGTCAAATTATATTCATATCACAATACAAAAAAGATGCTTGCTACTTGTTCAAACTGATTATATAAAATGAGCTGTCAACACAATTGACTTGAGATTTTTTGGGACAACTTGCATGTTTCATGTTCAATCCACTTAAAGTTGTAAAAACAATTACGTTAACTTAATCGATTTGTGTTGGGAAAACATGAAGGCTTTTTGCGGAACCCAGCATTTTTTACAGTGTACACATTTTAAAAAGATGTTTGCTGCTTGTTCAAACTACTTATTTAAAACGAGCTGAGTTAACACAATTCTTGAGTTGTTTTGGGACAAATCAATAGTTTTATGCTCAATCCCCTTAAATTTGAAAAAACAATTAAGTTAACTTAATTCGTTCAGGTTGTCCCAACACAAATCGATTGTGCGGAACCCAGCATTTTTTACAGTGTATAATGCACCAAAACAAAATATTGCAATGTCCGATTTTTCTCAATATCATGATGCCTTATATATATGAACATATGTTTGTCTTCTGCAGGTGTGAGGAGGACGTGAACGAGTGTGAGCGTGAGCTGTGTGAGAACGGCGGCGTCTGCATCAACACTTTCGGCTCTTTCTACTGCAACTGCACTCCTGGTTTCGTGGGCAGCGCTTGTTCGGTCCGTCCGGTACTCGTCCCAGATATGCAGGCCGGACATGCTTACGTGGGAAAAGAGGAACTCATCGGCATCGCTGTTGTGCTCTTCCTCATCCTCACCCTCATCCTCCTCTTCATCGCCTTCAGGAAGAAAGTATTCCAGAAGAGTTACTCCAGGAATAACCTTTCCTTAGTTCAGGATCCTGCGACGGCCGCATTGCTGCACAAAGCCAACGGTGGCCACTATCCACCTCTACGTTGTGCCATTGGGGAACCAATCAGCTTATACACTGAAGGAGGTATAACTGGGCCACCTCAGGTTCCGGTCCGGCCCATGGCGTATACCCCATGTTTTCCAGGAGATGCTCGGGGAACGCTTGAAAAGCGGGACGGACGAGGCTCGGAGCTCACGGAAATGAGCACATTTCATCCTTCGGAGTCGCCGCGGATTCTAGGTGGGACCAACCGGAGGGGTGTGGTTGTGTGCAGCGTGGCGCCCAATTTACCACCGGTTTCACCGTGCAGATCGGACTGTGATTCGCTGCGGAAGAGTCCATGGGAGGAGGACGGTGAGGATGTTTTTTTTTTCATTTTAATGTTAATGTCAGAATATACAGTTGGAGTCAGAATTATTAGCCTTCCTGTTATTTATTTATTTATTTATTTATTTATTTATTTATTTATTTCAAATATTTACCAAATGATGTTTAACAGAGCAAGGAATTTTTCACAGTGATTCCTATAAAAAAATTTTCTTGTGAAGAAAGTCTTATTGTTTTATTTCGGCTAGAATAAAAGGAGATTTTAATTTTAATAAAACCATTTTAAGGTCAATATTATTAGCCCCCTTAAGCAATATATTTTTTCGATTGTCTACAGAATAAACCATCATTATACAGTGACTTGCCTAATTACCCTAACTTGCCTAATTAACCTAGTGAAGCCTTTAAATGTCCCTTTAAGCTGAATACTAGTATCTTGAAAAATATGTAGTCAAATATTATTTACTGTCATCATTGCAAAGATAAAAGAAATCAGTTATTAGAAATGAGTTATTATAACTATTATGCTTAAAAATTTTCTTTCTGTTAACTAGAAATTGGGGGGAAAATATACAGGAGGCCTAATAATTCAGGAAAGTTAATAATTCTGACTTCAACTGTATGAGTGAACTGAACTCAAAGCTGTGGTCAGAGTCCTAATTAAAGGGATAGTTCACCCAAAATGTACTTGTTTCAAACCTGTTTGAGTTTCTTTCTTCTGTTGAACACAAAGGAAGATCAAGTTCAAGCTGACTTCCACTAGACAGAACATAAAGTGCATAAAAGTTTGGAACCATTTGTGTAAGGAACTGGTGAGAAATCATTTTTGGATGAGCTATCCCTTTAAAAGCATAATAATTAAATTAAAGGCAATAAATAGAAGCAAAATGTTACTACTCCACAATTTTAAAGAAATTATAGTATTTATTTAATTCAGATATTTATAAATGTAAATTTATAAATAAAATAAAATGTATAAATAAAATTTAATTTGAAATCAAAAGTGGTAGAATTATCTAAAATTGCACATGCATATTTATTCATTCATTTTCCTTTGACCTAGTCCCTTTATTCATCAGGGCTCGCCAACTATTCCAGCATATGTTTTACACAGCGGATGCCCTTTCAGCTGCAACCCAGTACTGGGAAACACCCATACACACTCATTCCCACTCATACACTACGGCCAATTTAGTTTATTCAATTCACCTATAGCGCATGTCTTTGGACTGTGGGGGAAACCGGAGCACCCGGTGGAAACCCACGCCAACATGGGGAGAACATGCAAACTCCACACAGAAATGCCAACTGACCCAGCCGGGACTTGAACCAGCGACCTTCTTGCTGTGAGGCAACAGTGCTAACCGCTGAGCCACCGTGTCGCCCACACATGCATATTCAAACTCTTAAATAAATAATAATATAAATATTTAATAAATGTTAACAAATATACCCAAATGAAATGTAAAGACTGCAAAAATATGAATGTCAATTTTTTAAATATTAATGCTAAAATAATATGATTACTTTAATATTATAAATGTAAAAATAAAAAAAAATTATTGTCTGCTTTTAATACTAATAGCAAATGAAATTAAATCTTAATTATTATGCATGTATATGTAAAAAAAATAATAATAATAACAATTAGAACATTTAAATACCAATTATTGTCATTTTAAATCACTGATATGAAATGATATTTGCTAATCCCATTAAGATATATAGATGTATGTATATATGTATGTGTATGTATATATGTATGTGTGTAGACCATTTCAATGTGGTGATGTCATTGGCCCATGAATATTTGCTGTTTTTTGTCAAACTATTTCATAACTGTAACAAGAGGCAATTTAATAATAATTTAACGTTAAAACTGCTGCCATAACATTATTTATCAATATGTTTACCTTTTTGGAATCTCAAAAGCTATGGAAATTAAAAATGTAAATCAGAAAATGCATTAGGACCCTTGTTATTGTTTACATGCTTCAAAATGGTCTATATACACTCACCGGCCACTTTATTAGGTACACCTGTCCAACTGCTCGTTAACTCAAATTTCAGTACATTTCGGCATGTAGACATGGTCAAGACAAAAGAGAAAATGTCCAGTGAGCGGCAGTTCTGTGTGCACAAAAGCCTTGTTGATGCCAGAGGTCAGAGGAGAATGGCCAGACTGGTTCCAACTGATAGAAAGGCAACAGTAACTCAAATAATCACTCGTTACAACCGAGGTATCAGAAGAGCATCTCTGAACGCACAACACGTCCAACCTTGAGGCAAATGGGCTACAGCAGCAGAAGACCACACCGGGTGCCACTCCTGTCACCTAAGAACAGGAAACTGAGGCTACAGTTGGCACAGGCTCACCAAAATTGGACAATAGAAGATTGGAAAAACGTTGCCTGTTCTGATGAGTCTCGATTTCTGCTGCGACATTCGGATGGTAGGGTCAGAAATTGGCATCAACAACATGAAAGCATGGATCCATCCTGCCTTGTGTCAACGGTTCAGGCTAGTGGTGGTGGTGTCATGCATCATGGATGTGCAGCCGATAAATCTGAAGAAACTGTGTGATGCTATCATGTCAATATGGACCAAAATCTCTGAGGAATATTTCCAGTACCTTGTTGAATCTATACCACGAAGGATCAAGGCAGTTCTGAAAGCAAAAGGGGGTCCAACCCGGTACTAGTAAGGTGTACCTAATAAAGTGGCCGGTGAGTGTATATAAGTGTAAGTCTATATATTTAAGTGTAAATGTACTACTTGATTTAAAGAATCTGAAATAGTCTAGTAATAATAGTGTGTTTCAGATGGTTTGTAAATAATGCTAACATCAGCTGTGGTGTAAAATGTCAGCTTGTATTGTAGTAGTGATGGATTGCTATCACAGCGTTCTCAGCAAGAACACACTGACCCTTTCATTGAAAATAAGAGAAAAAAGCATGTCTGGCTCCAGGCAAAATGGTCCAGAACTCCGAACTCTCCTCACACACTCCGGCTTGTACGCATATGTTTATGCATGTTTATGTGTTTGCCAGTGTGAGTTTATCAGCTGGCTTTGATCAGTTGATGCC
>CAIGQV010019070.1:4903493-4918528 GCA_903798115.1 Danio jaintianensis | reverse complement strand
ACACACACACACACACACACACACACACACACACACACACACACACATCAGTACCTGCAGTTCTCCGTCACCTCTTTCCTCTCTCTTTCGTCTGTCTCTTCCCCCGCAGTGCTTCCATTGCTGACTTTGTGCTTTCCTTTGGTTTGATATTGATGTTTTCTGATAGCGAGGATTAGGCCATGTGCAGTGCGTCTGTTTGTGTGTGCGCGTATGTGTGTTGTGTGTATGTGTGTCCCTGCGCTTCTGTGTTTCATGCATTGCTGCATGCGGCCCTCGCGTTCATTTGTTTTTGGTTTGCTTTTTTTTTTGGTGAATGCATTTGGTTTGTATCAACTGACCTCTGACCTTTGACTTCTTCGGATCGGCTTTCAGGCATGTTCACTCACTCCAGAGAGATCCTGCATGTGGAGAGTATAACGTTCCTGTCTCGAGTCCCACTGAAATTGGATTGGAAATGGCAACGCAGACTCATTAGGAAAAAAAAAACGTGCCTGTGGGAACATTTATGTAAAATTATATGCAGTTGCTTCTTGCAGGTTTCAGTCAAATGTCTTGTAATTGTGCAAAAGCTGTTTAAAGTGATAGCTGACCAAAAAATGGTTCATTGGTTAAATGGTTAATGGTTAAAAAAATTTCATTTAATCTCCCTCAGGCCATCCAAGATGTAAGTGGCCTTTTTATTCTTCAGTAGAGACTTTTTAGGTGAGACTGTGGTCCTTGCTGATTCCTAAAATGCAAGTCAGTAGCTATGCACTTTTTCCAACAACACATACAGGCAACACAAAATTAATAGCTGTAGCTTCTGATGATACATTCAGGGGGGAAAAAAATGCACTAAATGATCATATTTTGATTTAAAATTAGGAAGAAATGTTATTAGACCATTATAGAATAAAACGAAATACATTTTATTCCAACCCATAGCTAATAAATCAAGTAAATGAAGAGAAAGTTATTAATATCTGTACAAAGTATAACTTCTTTTTAATTTATTCTAATATTTTTTTAATTATTTCCTTTAAATACACACAATTTTGTTCACTTAGATCAGGGGTGCCCAAACTTTTTCTTATGAAGGGCCAAAAACCAGTCTTGATTGAGGGTGGTGGGCCGAAGGTAAATATACCAAACTCTATATTAAAGTTGTCCATGGGTCATTTAAAATAACTAGAAGTCATTGCTTTATATTAACTAATGCAGAATATATTTTTAAATGTTATAATGAACTTATTACAGTAAAAAAACAATCCCATTTATAGCAGAATGGTGTTACACTAGTCAAGTCTAGTCTTCTGCATTGGCCTCTATTTGTTGAGTGACTATTTATATTTTAAAAATATATAAAATTCGATTAATTTACAACATTTAATGTAAAGATGTATTTTCAGTTTGCTTTTTGTAGCTCATCAATAAAACAAACAAAAAGCGTTATGTTAAATTAGAAATTATGATCTCTGTTAAAGGCATTCACCCCAACCCTCCCCATCATTCTCACTCTCTTCTCATATGGCATGGTGGGCCAAATCAAAGGTTACCAAGGGCCAACTTTGGCCCATGGGCCCTAGTTTGGACATCTCTGACTTAGATGCAAGTTGAAATCTGGTATTTGTTATGACAATAATTCAATTGTTATTAACATGAATCAAATACATTTTGTCTTTTTATCTTATTTACCTAAACAGCAAATTTCCTATAATTGTTGTCCTGTGATAACAGCGTTTTATGTCGTAATATACAGTAGTCTTTTGAAGTGGGTCAAAGTTGTCCTAAAACTATTTAACAACATCCATTCTTGTCTTAGGAAAATTTTGAATTCACATCAAATGTTGATCACTGTAGTATTGTGCCAGGAATTGCTTTAAATCTTAATTAAAAATGGAAAAAATGCACCTCCATTATAAGAATTTGTGAAAACAAGTCATTTTTGTCATTGCATCTGGACACTGCATTGAGTTTATCCTCATTGAGATGTTTTTCTAGATTCACATACTTGTCTTATGGAGACTGGCACGTTTTCCGATGAGCCTGCAGTTGAAGACTAAATCATTAGCCCTCCTGTGAATTTTTTATTTTATTAATTACTTTATTTATTTCCCAAGTGCTTTTTAGTGGAGAGATTATTTTTCAATAATTTAATAATATAATAAATCATATAATTTTTTCATATAATTATTTTTCATAATTTTAATAACTAATTTATTTTGTCTTTGCCATGATGACACTACGTAATAATTTCCTAGTTATTTTGCAAGATACTAGTATTCAGAGTAAAGTGACATTTAAAGGATAACTAGGTTAATTAGGGTTAACTAGGCAAGTCATTGGACAACAGTAGTTTGTGCTGTAGCCAATCGAAAAAATAAAAAAATTAAGGGTGCTAATAATATTGACCTTATATAATAGTGAACATTTTCCTGCTCTTTTAATCATCAATTGGGAAATATTTGAAAATAAATTCACTAAATGGCTAATCATTTTTCAAGTCTTCAACGGTATGTTGCCCCCCAAAAAGGGGAAAAGAAATGGGTGTGAAAACTGCACCATTTGGGACAGGACCAATGTCTAACCTGTTAACCCCCCTCAGAACAGAGCATGCAGCCCAGCACCATCACGTACCTTCCAGAGGACTCCTTTAGTTTTTAATCCATTCGATGGTTCCTAATGTCCTGCTTTCTGTTTCTGCAGCATACCATTGGGACACTTCTGATTGGCTGCCCAGCACACGCCTACCTGACATCGAGGAAGTTCCCACCTACGAAACACCTGAAGTGGGCGTGGCCTTAGAATCAGACTATTACCTGGGCGGATTCGACATTGACAGTGACTACCCACCTCCTCAGGAGGAGGAGTTCATGTCCCAGGACCAGCTGCCTCCACCCCTTCCCACTGAGGAATTCGACACCTCGCCTGCCAATCAACCTGTCTCCAGGGAGAGCACTCTGAGTGGCGACCGAAAGCCCCGCCCACATTTCCACCCCAGCCAATACCTGCCCCCACATCAGCTGCCACTCGGCTCCACGGGGGAGGAGTTTAGCACTTTCACCGGCAGGGAGGAGCGCCTGTCAGTCAATGCTTCCTCCGCTTCCTCTGTTTCCTCCGCCCCCTGCGGATTCGAAGACTCTGAGACTGGAGGAAGTCTGGACAGTTTTGAAGACATGCATCCGCATACGCAGCAGACTGAGGTCTGATATGTCAACAGGACATGTTTTCTGATGTAAAAGACACAAACTCTCGCATCTGTCTGAGCTTGTATGAATAAAGCAGGACGGATGTGCGGACTCTCAGCGCTGCCCAATGCATGAGCAGCCCAAATATAAAAGCACAGGAAGTGGCCAGAAGTGATGTCATGGACAGGGGGACCATACGACTAAAGCAACAAGAAGCGGAGACCAATGATCTGTAGACGTGTTTTCCGAATATGCCTGGTGCATTTCATTGTTCCTACCAGATCCGGATGTGTTTGTTGCTGCCCTTTTTGTGTGTTCGAAATCGGGATGTGCTCTAAAACCTAGTGAGCTGCCTATTTAGACGGTATCATGCTGCCTTCTAAGATACCTCGTTTTGGTCAAATTCTGAATATTTTATTTCTAATTTAACAATGTAAAGTTCATTTGTATTTTCAGAATTGGAAAGTTTAGCAGTTAACTTGTTTCGCTGAAATTCGTAGGTACCAAAAACAGATATCATTTCAAGAATGTGTGGTGACAAAAAAATAATCCTATATATATATGTTGAGCATGCCGACTGTACATATTCATTTCAATATTTTTAAAAACGGTTAAATATAATTTAGTGCTCCATTGAGCGTCACCGAAAACGTCATTATGACGAGCAAGTAAACGTATCTCGCTAATCTGCTTCTTCAGACGTGTTTATAATTGTTTTATTTGCTCCTTAAACAAACTTACAAATATTAAATTAGAAGTTTGCAAGCTAAAGCGTATGTTTAGCTTTTTACTTCTCATTGTAGTTAGTCTTCAAAATTCATAAATGAGTTAATTTATGAAAACTATCACCATGAACTAAACATGTAAGGATTGTAAACGTTTGGTCACATCTTATTTTCAGCAATAACATACACGCCAAAAGAAAAAATATATAGTATTTCATTTAAATTAAGGTAACAAGGATAATGCTAAGCTTCTGTTTGTCCTACAAAAACACATCATCAACTCTAGCGCTCTATATTTGTATATGATGTTTGCATATTTTTATTTGTTGTTTCCATCAAACTCTATTGGGATTAGTTGTGACTCAAGTCTGCTCAAGCTACGCCAGCTTGAAAGCCCAGTTTCATTCTCTGTTTAGATGTTTGAACATGAATACATGAGAATATATCAAAACCACGTCTACCTATTACCAAAGTCCTATTGAAGGCAAGTCATTCACTCGACGGCCATCTTTGAATCTCTTTGAATGGGGAAACATCAAATTCTCCAAAACTGTTTGCCATGCTTATGATTAAATATCACATTTGGAAGTGCCCATGGAACTGAACAACAACTGTCTCTTAAATTGTATTTCTAAACATTTGAATCATTACAAAAAATACCTGAAGTGAACGAATTTATGACACCAACCTTGTTTATGGCTATTTCTGAAGGACACAATCAGACGCCATCCTGTCAATCAAGCTATGTAACTACCATAAGAATCAACAAGTTCATGTTACACATTATCATCCTCTGAATAATGTCGCGTCCGTTAATTTCCAACTTAATCCTGATGCCAAATCTCCTCCCAAAAATGACAGTGACCTCTTTGTTTACAAGTTTGTGGGCGTTTAGGTTCAAGAAGTTGCTGTCGTGTGGTTTACATTTGAACGGCCGAGGCAGGAATTTATTTTAAAATGATGAGGTCAGACGGGAAAGACTAACATTCATTTCATATGGATTACAAAGCCAGAGAACATTTGTGTTCAAGTGTGTTTGGTTCATTTAAAAGTAGAGATTTCAAGCTTTATGTTAATATATTTCTCATGTCTATGAGGAAAGTATTTGCCGAGATTCCTGCACATTTTCCGATCCTACAGTGTTCATAAGAATGAAGCTGCAAAAACTGTCACAAAAACACATCCTGACCGAGTCCCTCCCCCGGAGAATAATAAGTCCATAGCGATCGATGATTGGCTTCTTTACTAGAAGGCAGGGCTTTCTTTTTCTAGAGCGGCCATATTGACCATTGCATTTTTCCCCATTCAAAACATACAAGTTACACTGTAAAAAATTGAATGACCAAAAAGTCAAGACAACAAATATGTTGCATTAACTTATTTTAATAAGTCAATCAAGTTTCAACTACATTTTTTAAGTTATACAATCTTTAACTTAAAGGTGCTGTATGTAAGTTTTTGACTCTTCTAAAGCATAAAAATACCATAATATGTTTGCAGATATTTAAGAAACATGCTAAGTGAACATTCTTGTTTATCTGAAAAACAATGCTGAAGTCAGATATTCTGCTTTGAAAATGTGCTTTCTGTGTCTATTCCTTCTATCGTGTGCTGCTGCTTTTATTCAGAACACGACTTAAATCACCCTTAAATCAGCCTTTAGGCTCAATAGTCAGGCTCGCTGTTGATGTCGTCAATTTGTGCTTGCGTGTGTTTTGAACCAAGGGTGCAATACCTAGTTCAACCACTGGGCAAACACACATACTGCACCTTTAATATTTTTAGTCAGTTTGATTGATGTAAGTCATCAAGAATATTTTTACAGTGTACATGTCGTCTGTACACTGTAAATAAATTCTTGCTGCCTTACAATGTTTAGTTGAATCAAATTAAATGTTCTAGTCATCTTAACGTGCATCAAACTGACTAAAAATATTAAGTTAAACTTTGTATTCCATCTTACTCTGTTTCACATGAGTTATATTAAGGACTTATGGCAGTTTGCTGGTCTTAAACTAGTTGGGAGAACTTCCAATCATCTTGTTTTTGTTTGTTTGTTTATTTGTTTGTCTGTTTAAGCTAATTATTATTCCGCCGAGTCGCTTTCTTTTCATTCGCTCACTTACGAGGGTCCATTTGAGTTCAGGTGTCGACTCAGAAGGCAGCTCATTAGGTTTTGGAACAGAACTCCTGCAGTCTGTGCACAGGTGGACATGAATATGAATCACTTTGTATAAACAGTCCAAAAAAAAAAAGCACACGTTTTATGGTGTTATCTTCCCAATTTTATTGTTAATGCATTTTTTTTTTTTTTTGGTGCACTAAACCGATGGACAATATGTTCATATTTACTTCGGCCAAGCCTGAAATAATTTTTCCATGTCACGCTTAAAGCCCAGGACTGGCAGCAACGTCTTCATTTGTGTGAAGCATTAGCCAGATCCTCAATAGCACTATTTAGATGAAGCGCGTGAGTGTTTTAATGGAACGTGGGCAAATGCTCTTCTGTACGTCATGTCTGCCTCTTTTAATGATTATTCTCAATTGCATATCAGAAAGCCATATGCAGAATATCATCATAACGTTTGTGTGTGTTCACAGGCACTTACAATGCAAGAATGACATACGCCTGTAGCATGAAGTACAAAAAACCTCCAGATCCAAACCACAGAGAGAAGCGCAGCGAGAGGACGAAAGCAATAACAGCAAGTCAGAAAAGAGGGAAAATGGCAAGTCCTGAAACAGAATACTGAATAAAAGATGCAGGGAAGGAAATGTAAAGAAAGTGAAAATCAATAAAATATAAATCAAAATGAGACTGAGAAGAGAGATAGAGAAAGGCATAGCGGAGCAGCTTTGGATTGGAAAGGCACACATGATTTGAGAAAGCGCACTGTAAATCTCAATGCCGTTTTTTTTGTACAAGCTGTAATTTTGAGATGAATTGTTGTACAGTGTATATAAGTAAGTTGTTCAAATGCAGATTTTGTAGATATTGAACTGCAATCATGGCAGGGTTTGTTCATCCTTCGGACAGACACGCAAACCTACGCTGACATTTTTAACAGATCTGCGCACTTGCTTTTGCTTGTGTGCGTTTTTTTCGCAGCTCCAATTTTCACAGGTAGAAAACTGCTTTTTACTTATTTTTTTTAATGCATTCCTCCGTCCATGTTTTTTTTGGGGGGGGGCATTTCAATGTGTTTTTATGATAGGAAATGAAATTCCTCTGCTCCTGCTGTCTTTGTGTAGGGGGTATTTTTATTCTTTGTTTTGGTTTTGAATCATTGTTCTGTTGACTGTAAAACAGTATTAAAACATGCCTGTTATAAATGTAAAAATGCTTTTCTTCACTCCTGGATTTTTGTTTAATTCGTTTTGTTGTTGGTTTTTTTTTAAGTTGATGCTAAAATTAAAAAGATAAAAGTAAAAAAAAAAACATTGATCAAATTGCTCTGAAGTTTGTGGATGGATTATTTTGTTGTTAAATAATTGCTTTACACATAAAACATTTGCTGTCGAAAAGTTTTCACGTAGAAATTGCTTGTTAAGTTTACAAACAATTTCAGAGAAATTGAATAACAGACTCGCTGCAAGAAGGTCACTGGTTCAAGTCCCGGTTGGGCCAGTTTCTGTGTGGAGTTTGCATGTTCTCCCCATGGTGCTTTGGGTTTCCTCCGGGTGCTCCGGTTTCCCCCACAGTCCAAACACATACGTTATAGGTGAACTGAATAAACTAAATTGGCCGTAGTGTATGAGTGTGTGTGTGAATGAGTGTGTATGGAGGTTTCCCAGTACTTGGTTGCGGCTGGAAGGGCATCGGCTGGAATAGTTGGCGGTTCATTCCCCTGTGGCGACCTCTGAAATAGAGACTAAGCCGAAGGAATAATTGCTTTACACTCAAAAACATTTGGTGTCGAAAAGTTTTACAAACAATTTCAAAGAAACTGAATTACAGACACTGAATTATGCATGAAAATTTGACCTAATTTCTATACTCATCTGTTCTTTTAGTTAAATTTTAGAAAAAGAAAACGTTTTTGATGTGAACACAGACTTTTATTATTATTATTTGTGGAATTTACTAGTTATTTTTGAGTGAAAACTGCACAAAGAAACTACAAGTAACACAAGTACAACTATAATCATATTTTCATGTAAAATGTACTTTTTAAAATAGATTAACAGATATTATTATATATTTTGATTGCCAAAATAAATGGTATAAAGCTACGTTTTATTTAGCTTTTACTTCGGTTCTATATTTGAAAACATTTTTACAAGTATAAATAATTCAAACATTAAATTCTAAAGTAAAGAAAGTTGTAAAAATTACAAATACTATTTTAAAATATTTTTTATAGCGTACACTTAAAAAATGCCATTAAGAAAATTCCTAGTAATTCCACCAATAATTATAAAGAAACAATAACTACTAAAATATAAAATACAAATATTATTTATTTTTTTTATAGCATACACAAAAAAAAAATGGCGTTAAGAACATTCCTAGTTATTTTCACCAATAATTAAAAAGGAACAATACTTACAATTATAAAGAAGTGACGCATTTAATTATTAGTTTTAAAGCAGAAAGGGGGGGGGGGGGGTATTTTCTTGTAAAGCCTACTTTAATTGACATCATTAAAAAAAAACTTGATCTCTGAACACCTCACTAAATGTCATCTCATCCTCCAGATCTTTTTTTTCACCTGATAACAAATGTTTTATAATAATATAATATAAGAATTTAATAATAATGCTGTATACTCAAATCCTCTTTCTCTATAGGAAATGCATCCTGTCACTGAAGGTAAATGCTGTTTCTTGTTGTCTTTACACCCAAAAGCTTTGCAAATATCATATGTTGATGTGTGATAATAGACTCAAAGTAAGATTTTTGCTGCTTGTTCACACTACTTATGTAAAATGAGCTTAAACAACACAATTCTTGATATTTCTTTGGGACAACTTAATTTATTTATGTTCAATACACTTAACCCCTAATAGTTAATCGTACAACATGAATGAATTGTGTGGAGCACAGTAAAAAATGCAGGGTTTTACATAATTCCTTCATGTTGTCCCAACACAAATCAATGAAGTTAACTTAATCGTTTATACAATTTTAAGTAGATTGAACATAAAACAATTAAGTTATCTCAAAAAAAACTCATGAATTGTGTTCATTCAGCTCATTTTAAATAAGTAGTTTGAACAAGCAACAATATATATATATATTGTATTTTATTGTATTTACATTTAGACCACAAAAAACACACCAGAAAATTCTTATTTTTAAGGATTAGCTCTTACCCAATAAGTGCAATAACTCCACTCCAGATGTTTACAATCTGTGTGTGTATAATAAGAGCTGGAGATCAATAGTAACTCATCACAGTCTAAGAGTAAGGTGTGGGATTTAATCAGGTGTGTGTGTGTGGTTGAAGTGTAATCAGAGCGTCTCAGGCTCATTATCTCCTTCTCTGCTGGGCTTTTGGAGTGAACAGGGTGCTTCGATTACTTGTCCTCAATAATTTTTTGCCTTTGACTTTAAGGGTCTATTCAGCTGAACTGATGTACATGTCCTCTCAGAGAGCAGCAGAAGCGCTGCTCTTTTAAACTGCGCTTCTCCACTCGTGAAAGGCTTCTAATTAGAAAATCTCTCCAGTCAGAGCCGGACATGAGACATGCAGAAACTTCAGGATGTTTAATGACACAAGAGCTTCACGTCTGAATCAAATGCAGCCGCTGAGAGAAATGAAGAAAGACCGTGTTTATTGCAGATTTGTGGAAGCAGTTGTTGTTAAGTAAACCGACTCAGGGAAAGATGTGGAAATGTAAATATTGCGCTTTTAATGATCAATTTATGAGCAAAATGTTCATTTCAATTGTTCACTTGAATCATCATTGTATAGAAACTCATTCATTCATTCATTCATTCATTTTCTTTTCGGCTTAGTCCCTTTATTAATCAGGGGTTGCCACAGCAGAATGAACCGCCAACTTATCCAGCATATGTTTTACACAGCGGATGCCCTTCCAGCCGCAACCCAGCACTGGGAAACACCCATACATTCTTGCATTCCCACTCATACACTACGGTCAATTTAGCTTATTCAATTCACCTATACAGCATGTCTTTGGACTGTGGGGGAAACCTGAGCACCCGGAGGAAACCCACACAAACACGGGGAGAACATGCAAACTCCACACAGGAGTGCCAACTGACCAAGCCGGGGCTCGAACCAGCGACCTTCTTGCTGTGAGGCGATCGTGCTACTCACTGCTCCACCGTGATGCCCTGTACAAAAACTCACTTTCACTAATTGAAATAGACAATGGAAAGTAGGACTGAATGAAACTTGAAATGTAAAAGTAGAATGATTTAAAAAGTAAGATTTCTTTCCATTTTAAATATTCAAATTAGATTTCATACTTTTGTAAAGTAAAATCTACATAACATTTACAAGCATATAATGACCGAATCATTCATTTGAATCAGTTTATTTTTTGATTGGGCAAAACCAATGCTATCTGGCAATTCCTCACTTTTTGATTTAGTGGCTAATTCTTATGTATGTACGATCTCATTCATACATTAGTAGGATTTGCTCATCTCCCAGTAGCTATGTTTCCATCCAAAGATGCAAATTAGATTTATGCACAAAACGAGAATATCGCATAAAACATTTGCGAATAAAGCAGCGTTTCTGGCACCAAATATCAAAAGAAAAATGAAAGCTGCTGTGTTAGGAGAAGGCCTTTTTTTGTTTATAATAACCTACTTGCGTCACGTAGATGAAACGCAATGTGCACATGTCATCTTGAAGTTTTGTCATATCCTTTTAGAATCATCTCCGCTCGCACTTCTTGGAAGATTGCGTGTTTTGCTGATGTTTTCCATTTAGGATGGTCGTCACTTCTTCCTTGTATGTGAGGTTTATTCATAAACTAATTTCGAGAGGATCACGTGCTTATGATTGACCACGGTTGGTCCCGCATTAGCTAACACGTTTTACCACTCAGATGAATTCAAACACACTATAAATAACCAAATTGTCTTACCTTAGTTATCTTCGTCATGAAGAATCCCCCCATCCAACCCACTCCTCCCCCTCTTTCCTAGATGAATCCAGGATAGGGCGGCGCAGTGGTTAGCACTGTTGCCTCAAAGCACGAAGGTCACTGATTCGAGTCCCAGCTGGGTCAGTTGGCCATTCAGTGCGGAGTTTACATGTTCTCCCCGTGCTCACGTGGGTTTCGCCCAGGTTCCGCAGTTTCCTCACACAATCCAAAGACATGCAATACAAGTTAATTGATTAAGCCAAATTGACACAGTATATGAGCATTTAGTTCTAGACTTCCAACAAAGACCTTTGAGATAGCGGTCTATCACACCGCAGCAACTTCCAACAATCAATAATATGCCCAAAGAACTAATTCAGGGAAGCTCTCGAGACCTACCTGAGCTCAGACTCCCTTCTTGCCCTACAAAACGGGAGAGAGCCCTGGGCTCGAGGATCTTCTGAGCTCAGGGCTCTCTCCCGGGACAGCATGCCAGACACACCCAGTTATCAATCATCAGCTGTGTGAACTCTTGAAATTACATTTAAAAATGTTTGTCCACTCAAACATACCTGTCACTTTCCGCCATTTTTGTTATCACATGATCTGTTGAAGAAAAAAACTTTTTTGATGCGCATGTTGGAATTTATTCTGTAAATTTGTTTCCATTGTAGTTTATGCTCAATTTTTGTTATTGGATATAAAGTTTATCCTACTCAGTTGTTTTATGCACATTTTTAAAATTGATGCGCATCTTAGCGTTTCCATCCAGGGTTTTTTATGCGATTATTCCAAAATGCGCATAAAAATAGGTGGATGGAAACGCAGCTGGCGGTTGGGTTTAGGGGTGGGGTTTGGTGCCACGCCTCCTTTTTAAAATGACAAAACGTAAAAACGTTACATTTCCTTATGGGATCAAGCTGGCAAGACCAACTCATATAAGTCTGAATGATTCTTTTATAGATTTGTGGGTTAACCACTTGGTTACCTTCTTAAATTCACTTTATGCAGGGTTTAACAAACTTGTTTGGTTTATGGAAAACGTATAATGTACAGATATTTTTTACAGTGCGTTGAGATGCATCCGGTGGCTCAGGAGTTAGGACTGTCACCTCAGCATGAAGGTCGCTGGTTCAAGTCCCGGCTGGGCCAGTTGGCATTTCTGTGTGGAGTTTGCATGTTCTTCCAGGCATGGGTTTCCTCTGGGTGCTCCGGTTTCCCTCACAGTCCAAACACATGCAGTATAAGTGAATTGGGTAAGCAAAATTGGTCGTATTGTATGGGTGTGTGTGTGTGTGTGTGAATGTATGGGTATTTCCAAGTACTGGGTTACAGCTAGAAGGGCAACCGCTGCTTAAAACATATGCTGGAATAGTTGGCGGTTCATTCCGCTGTGGCGGAAGGAAAATGAATGAGATGCATCCAGGCTCTCATGTCACAAATTCGCAGAATGCATTGCACTATAACAACACATTCCCATTCTCTATATATGACAGGGCGATGGAAACCCAGCTAATGTCACCTCAGGTGATCAATTACACCATTGCCAAGAGTGCAACATCTGGAAAGCGTCATAAATTAGTTTCATAGTTGCATGCAAACATCTGATAAACTTCTCAAAAGCCACTTCACACACTTCCTAAATCAAAAATGCCACGCAAACAGCTGCCGAATGTTGTTCCCCGATCCAAAAGGTAAGCTTTTGTGAAGAATTACAGACTAACCGACTTCAGAACTTGCAGAAACAACATGTACAGTGTGTGCTTTCAGAGCCCTGAGAATATATTTTCATTGAATTATCATAACCAGCTAGAAATATGGATGCGAGGCCCTCGGGGAACAACTAGCGATCGCAATATCGCAGCCTATTTACATGTGCACTGTTGTGTTACATGTAATGCGTAATTGCTTTTCAAAAAAGACAATAGCTTCTGTCTCTCGGTCGTCCTGCGCTCGTACAGAAACATCTGCATTTTTTCCCCCTGCCCACTTAGATCATTTGTCCTCTTTCAAACGCGTTTAAAAATGCAACAAGCGCATTTGTAGTTCGGGCTGAAACAGTATTATTCATTACCTCTGCTGAGATATTCATGAGCCTGATCTAATCGAGGCAGATGAGGACACGTTTGCTAATGTCTGTTCAGATGTGTTGTGGTGTGACACCGTGTCACAGTTTATCACTCACAGGTGGTCTTCTCACTCTAATCCATCTTTAGCTCCACTAATTGCTGTGTTTTTGTCTTTGACCGTTGAAGAACTCGATGCTGGTTTTGCTGCAGGAGTTTTTTGAAGAGTTAAAAAACAGCTCAGGTCTTAAATGCCAATGCTCAGATGTAATGAACTGTTTAATATGAGCCTTAATAATAAGAGTTGTTATGAGCACTAATGGTATTCTTAATATAGAGCTTTGTTTGCCTGGTGGACTTCGATCAGTTTGAGCATTTCCAAATTGAATAATGTCCTACTAAAAGACGCCACCGTGCATTGATTTAATGTTAATTGGCATCTACATAGAAGGTATGTGGCTTAGGGAAGTGCAAAAATTCTAGATTATTATTATACTCCATGTTGTTTTCCAACAGAGATGTATTTAGAGTTGTGTTATGTGATTATAACATATATGAAAACACAGACAGGGATCTGGATCAACCTCTGCATATACAGATGAGTTTTATCAAGTTTATTGGCACCTTTTACTTTAGAAAAATCTCTGATATGATGCGTAAAAGTGCATTAAACGCTTTTATTCAGCAGTTAACGTGTGTTTGTTGCCTCATTACAAACATACTCTGCAAATTTCACAATATACACATTGAAGTAACAAATAATCCATTTAAATAGACATTTTCTGGGAGGCGAAATATAAATTTATATTTACATATTCTGCAACAGGGCAGTATTCAGCCAATATCTTTAGTTCCTTTTCACACTAATGATATTTACAAGTACGTATAATCAACAAATAAAGGATTATTTTCATGCAGTTATTTGCTTAGAAAAATATACACCACAAAACAACTTCAGTGTCTATGATTTGTAACTGAATATGTTTGTCTTATCAACTTTTTTTGGTGTGGTCAGTTTGCTTGGTATCTCATTTTGTATGGTGTTGTACTTGCGATGCAAATCACTAAGATTCGAGTCCGGTGATGCAGAAGTTCCACAAAAAAGATAAAAGCAATGTAAAATCAAGGTAAAACTATGTGGTTGCAGTGCACTTTTCTCTTATGTTTGCAACACTATTGGTTGTAATTAGGGAAGGGTTTAGATCAGTGGTTAGCTAGATTATCTGTACGACAAGCACCGCCTTCTTGTGGACGTGTACAAGAAGGACTTATATCTGAAACGTACAACAAAACACACCCTAAGGAAAGTATTATAGATTCACAAAACTTTAGACAGCGCCATCATGTGGATTTGTCATCCGAAACGTGCAATGAAATGAACCCGGAGCAACGTATTTTACATTTTGCAAAAATGTATGTTGAGGCATGTATTTCCAATGAGTCTGGGTTAAAAATTGTGTATATCATAATGCTGTACCAGCATGGTAATTGTTAAATGCAGAATTAAGCTCCGCCTTCTGTAAAACAGTGACATGCATCTGAAACGTTCAACAAAAAGTATGCTAAGTAGCATATTTCACATTCCGTGAATTTTAGACAGCGCACTCTAGTGGCAGGTTTTGACTGCATTACAGTTACATATCACTACGATGAAGGATTTCAGTTATTTTACGGCCTATGAAATAAGATTGGATCAAAACAAGGCTTCAGATGAGTTGTTTAAGAATCAAGTCCTACAAAAAGGAGCAATTTGAGTACAAAAAGCCAACAAATGTCTTGAAATACAAGATTTGAGCAGTGTCATAAGTGTAGTAACTGCAGTATAAGCTGAATATTTGACTCCCGCCCATTGAAATATTAGAAAATAATGCACACCCAAGTTGAAAGAATGTAGACAGTGCCATCTAATGGATTTGTCATCTGAAACGTTCACAAAACATACCTGGACCTACATATTTATATGTTTCGCTAAATTGTAGGCTGAGGCATGTATTTCTAATGAACCTGGG